>JAILXH010038391.1:0-20714 GCA_023558415.1 Piaractus mesopotamicus
TATTAAATAAAAAAGGTAAAAGATGTATTAACTATAATACATATCTACAGCACCACAATGTTAAATTTCCATCATAAATCACATGCAATTCAGACAAAAAAAAAAAACAAAAAAAACCCTGCAAATAAAAGAATACACAGTACAACGTAACTAATGAACAAGACACATGGGGGGGTTGGAAAGCACAGCCTTCCACAAACCACCACTACATACAGTAGCACTGAAAGCATATTACACTTCCATAAATTATATCTTCTTTTTGTTTTTAGTTTTCTGCTGCAGTTTAGGTGTAGCTCACCGCAACTTACTTGTTTGTCACAGTCGTGACAAATCTTGTAACTCTAAAAGGAGAGCGGTGCAGAAAAAAGGAAAACAGTTCTTCAACTTTGAATGGAAGTTAATAGAATAAGGAACAAAATTTTCGCTGCCATATCAAAACTACAGATTGGAGGAGTTGCAATTTTAATAGCCTACATTTAGAAAATTAAACCCAACAACACAAAGCTTGTAGAATGATGCCTGTAGATGATGACAACATGCTCTGCTCATTTTTGTGTTCTCCCTACAATGCATACCTGACCCAGCAAACAAGGAGCTTGTTAATTAGAGATGAATCAGGTGTGCAGAACATGCACAAATATGTGCACAGTCCCAATGACTGGAATTATGAACCGCTGAATTTGACCAATCAGAAGCAATGAGTTGTGTACATGACAACACAACCACAACTGCCAGTGTGGCACAGTATGTTTAGCCTTCAAATTTAAGCCAGAAAAATGTATGTGCTGGTCTTTTTGGAGAAAATAACAGGCCTGAACTCTAATTTCTAGAAAACAGTCACAATTTAATAACATTTGATCACCAAAAAGTAAAAAAAAAAAATCTCAATTTAAAGCCACAGTCACAAGATCAGTCAGAAAAACTGCAATTAGATAGATTCCCTAAATCATTCAGCCCTAGTAGACAGTGCAAAGTGAGCTCTTCAGACAGAATTACCGCTGACACTTTTACTGCTGATTGTGAAAGGGAAAAAAAGACAACACAACACTTTTGCTGCTGTGCCACTGTGACATAATTTCCCATATGCGCGATAAACAAGCAACCACACTGAATCGGTGAAGTGCTGACAGGAAACCGCACATCAGCTTGTTCTCAGCAGCAGGCCTGCAGCTGCCATGCGTCGCCTCATCCGAGCTGAGACACAGATGATACAGCGCAAGAGGAAGACAACCACTCCCTACCACTGAGTGACAGGGTAATTTAAGCTACATCACAGCCTGAAAGGTTTATTTCTGATGCATCTGTGAGGAGACTCCATTATTATGACTGAAGTCTAAAACACTGAAAAAAAGTGCTTATTCAAACTGTACAAGTCTGTTTTTAATATAACTCTAACATGCATTTCAACTAGAGAAAAAACAGCCTTCTCAAGAAATACAGCTGCAATAAAAAAAGCAATGCATTGTCCTTAGTGCAGTTTGACAAACAGTAGAGGCAATGTACCACAGCAATCGCTCTACAGAAGACAACCCGCGGCATCTGACAATCAATAAACATGGGAGTAGGTAAAATGACAAAGGGCTTGGTTCTTTTAACAGCTAGTGTTCAACAAGTTGAATTACACCACAGGCTCTTCTACTCCGTCTGAAGTCAACACAGAGGGGAGCAGACTAAAAACAGCACTGAGACAGAGGCATTGATCGGCATCAAAGCATATGACCTGAACATAATGTTTCAGAGAGAGGACACTGCAATTCTGGGTCATATATTACAGGAGACTCGTGTCTGCAGGGCCCCCTCATAAAAGGCTTATCTGCGCTTGTGGTTCATTTTATAAGAGCTCCTGTTGTTCTTACATCCCACTACAGTCATGAACTGCCCCTGTGACAAGTTTTGCTTTATTTTCAGCCACATTCAGAACTAAAACAGACTTCAGTACAATACTCCATTCTTTAGTCTAGCAATAATCACCATTAGTTGTTATTACAGTGGATTAATCTATGTATTCATTTAAAGCTGTTTAAAATAAGAAAACTGCCTGACTATAAGGCTGACACAGTGTGTTAAGAGTAGTTGAATTGTCAGTGAAGATCTTTTTTTGGTTAACTCCACACAAATTTACTTAAGAGCAGACTACAATGCTTCAAACCCAAGCAAGTCAAACAGATGATCTGTAAGAGCAATGTACAGAAATAAAGCCTGTAAAATGTTATTTTGCTTCTGCTGTGGACATTTAAGCACAACATTTGCTCTCAGACAAAGCTCACTTTTACCACTAGAGGGAAGCATTCCTGAAGAGCAGCTATGGTCAAGCAGGTCTGTCCCATTGGTCAGCCAAATCAAATCAACTCAACGCAGATTCATTAGAGGCAGTCTTGATGTTTAACTGCACTGAAAAGATGATATTTTGTACAGATCTAAAACACTATGCCCAGTTTTGCAGACTGACATCTGCAGAACGGTTCTAAACATTATCTTCAGCAAAAACATGAGGCAGACCAAGAAACCTATACTGAGAATAAGTAGACCGTCATTGCACAACTCTCCATGTTCACTGTGAATATCTAACAAAAAAAGCATTTCTCCAAAGACGGGCAGATTTTATTAAGAGCAAAATTAAAAGCCACATAAAATTAGGTAATCAGTTTTCAGCAAGTCTGTAAACAAATACAAATATGAAACAACTATGTTTAGTTGAAAACAATATTTACTAATATCTACAAGTTTTGTATTAAATATTAACTTAAAAGCAAGACTAAGTTACTGAGTATGTTCAAATTCATTTTCTTTCACTGATTTCACAGAGTTGCTTCTTAAATCAACTCTAGTAAACAGTTGCTGAATGCAATAGTTCAAAACAGAACGCACTATAACTGTGTACACTAAACTAGAGCACACTGTAAGTTATGCGCTGTATGCAACTACACTGTTCACAAGTGCTTTATGAGCTTTTACAGAGAAAGAAAGACAGTGGGTCTGTACTTGTCTTGGCATCAGCACATCCAGAAACATAAGGACCAGAGAATTAAAGTTATCTAAGGATTAGCCCTAAATATAGCCACTTGAGTTAAACCCAGGACGAAGTCTCATCCCCTTATGTCTATGGTTGTTTCCATGATTTTGTATTACATAACTCAGCTTCAAAAGAGGTGCCAAGATCACTTATATTACCTTTAGGCTGAATGTAAAACCTATCAAATGTGAAAGTGTTTAAAAGCTATTTGTCTAGAATTCTTGTGTTTCCCAATACTTCAAGTATGCAGTCCATATGACCTGACTGCTCCAACATTAACTACAGTTCCTTAGGAGAATAGTACACGCAAAGCTTTAGTGAAATACTTATTGACATGTTAGACATTTTTCTAGAGTATCACATGAAGAGTAATTTCTAAATTCAGGATTTTTCCTCCACTCCTTTTCCATGCCCTAACAGAAGAGACAGTCACTCTTAAAGCCATGTGAAATCAAAAGGGCAAGAAAGTTTAAGCAAATGTTTGAATACTTTCGTTTTTAGTACAGAATATTACCACTCACTTCATGAGGATCATTTTTAGAAATTACAGAACGTCACACAAATACATCCACCTCATCTAAGCGAACCAAATGCACTGGGACATTTGACTTTGTAAAAGACAGCAACGGACGGAGGCTTTGTTTCGGGTGATGTAACAACACAAACCAAAAACTATTAATTCAATTAAAGGCAGTTGAAAAACAATATACAAATTAGAAAAACAGTCGTAAGGTTAAATGTAGCAAAAAATTTAAATTCACCCAAATAAATTAAGTGAGCAAATAATGTTACACTAAAATAGGACTCTACACTCTAATGTTCATAGTTATGTATACAAAACAATATACTATGAAACTTCAATTAAAGCCATCTTCTATTCAAGTACATTTATTAAAACGTGCCATTTTTATGTGATACGGGATTATATATATATATTTTTTTTTTTTTGCTTCACAGCTTTAAAACATTTAAGCTTTTCAGAAACCCTTAATATCACTGACATACAGCCTGCAAGCCAAACAGGTCAAATGTAGACAAACACATCTAGTGTTTAAAATTAGATAGGACATGTACACAGGCTCAGTTTGGAACATCTCATTCACTGTTCATTCAGCCAGAGAGTCATGTTCACATCAATATCCCAGGGATTTACAGGCTAAGATAAAAACAATGTACAGTGAGCCTACACTGTCAGACTGCACTACCACGGTGATGCTTACAATAAAAAAAGACAATCATACTGTAAATGTTTTCTTTTATGAAAAATCCTCTACAGCCAGCCACTATTAAGTAGCAATGTCTGAAAAAAATGTTCTCAAACATTTTCAGAACAAGGTCATCAAAACTGTAGACCACGCTCTTTCATTCACACCACTACAAAAGCAAGTTTCCTTCAGAAAGACGCTGTAAAATAAACATCATACCGAAAGATATAATGCTCTGTGTTCCATCACACGCAGTGAGTTATACTGTGAATCTATAGAGTGACTCATCATTTGAGGTAAGGAGCAAGTGGGTTGTTTTCACTGCTTTGCCTGAAGGACTTGTTTAAGTAGGTGCATGTAAACCTACTGAGCTTTACCTTTGAAAGCAGGCAGTTTTTGGAGCTCCCTGTTATTGCTGAGGCTAAAGCGAGAGGAGCTTTGCCTCTTTTCCTTTTTGACAGGGGCTTGGGATCCAGACTGCTTCCCCTTCAGCAGCTGTGTGGTGGGTGGCACGCTATTGCTGCCTTTCCTGTTTGATCCCTGAAGGGAGGAGAGGAAGAGCAGAAGAGAGAGACATCAAGTTGTTGTTTTATTTTTTCATATTTAGCCTTTCACCTTTCAGTATCAAGCAAAAAGGGATCTCTCATGAGATCATCCCACACTCATGCAGTTAAAGTTTAAGTCTCATAGACTACACAGGCAGACACCCAAGGGTTCAGTGTTGCATACTTCAGTCACCTGCCTGTACAGCGCAAAATCTCTGTGCAGCCATGGCTACTTGTTAAAAATTACCTGCAAATGAGTCATCAGTTTCACAAAAATGTCCTTCAATATTTCCCTTTGTAAAAGTCAGATTGCAAAGATTCTTTGCACTAGAAAGCATTATTGCAGTAGTAAGCAGCATCTGATTTTTCAAGAACCAAGCATCTACATCATTGGCTAGCCTGGCAATCCTGTTATTATTTATTTATTTTTTCTGAATGGTTTGTGCTGAGGCACAAGAGTGGATTTCACAGGCCAAAAGTCAAGCCTCTTTGACTTAAACCAAGCCACAAAAGTCTAATGCTATTAGGCATCGCATCATATTTCATGTAAATAAAGCCTCATAGCAACAGCTTGTGCGGATTCGAACAGGATGAAGTAATATTAATAGTGTCTGCACACACGGCCGAGATAACTGTGGATGACTGCAGAAAGGGAGGGCTGTTTTCAAACATCTAGTTAGTGGGCTGTACCTACACTGTTGGGGCTTTTCAAGCATTTTTTCTTGCCTCTAAAAGCATGAGGTGTGTAGCTTAAGTGCTCACTTTGGGGTTCCTCTGGCTGTGATTAATGTAGACCTACCTATAATTTTACCTTGTCAGCAAACTTTATAATTCCCTAACTACATAAGCATCACTCCAGAGTTTTCTGTGTCCAGTCTGTGAAAATAAACTCATTCATATGAATCTGAATTTTCGCTCAAATTCAAGGTAGCACAAAGTAGAGTCATATCCACCAGCAGAATATGGTATTTAGTTAGCTAGCTAGGTTAGTTAAGTACACGCCTTGCTCGCTATGTGAGTTTGCTAGCCTTAGCTAGCTGTCCACCGTTAGATTGTATACTCAGTTAACGTTACCTCATGATCCGAGTTTTCTTGTCCTGCAGATTTACCGACTTTTCCAGACTTCGGCGTATCCTAACAGAGAACAAAAATCAGGAATGGAGTATAGTTGACGATGTTCTCAAGCAAAATAAATAAGCCACTAATCTAATTAAGCTGACTTGAAGGTAAATGTAGAAATAAAAATGACCAGAATATAAAGGGAGCAGCTAACTTAGCGTTAGTGACTGCAAACCAGCTAACCGTTAACTTGGCTGACAATTTAGTTGCAGCTATGCTGGCTACTCAGCTGATGTAGTTAGCTAGCTATACAGCTAATAGCACGT
Organism: Piaractus mesopotamicus; assembly: GCA_023558415.1. NCBI lineage: Eukaryota > Metazoa > Chordata > Actinopteri > Characiformes > Serrasalmidae > Piaractus > Piaractus mesopotamicus. The sequence continues at coordinate 6,149 of JAILXH010038391.1, forward strand.
CCGAGAGTATTTTAAGTGAAGAAGCTAAACCAAGGCTTCAACCGTATATATGACAAACACTGCAGAAATTGTGCAACTTTCTAACGTTCGCAATAGCTCAACAGCTCCAGGCTAACTGTCAGGCTAAGCTGTTCAATATCAGGGAAATGTAGCGTTAACGTTAGCTAGCTAACTGGCTAAGCAGGCTACTCCCATGAATTTCATGCAAAATTATTTTACTTTGTGTATCTTCTGTAATTTGGTACAATGTGTGGAACGAACTCCAAACAAATTCCCCTCTGCCTTGGTACAAATATGTTAGCTAACCAGTTAAACGGCAGACAAACTCTCTAGCCTTAGCCAGTGATACAACACTAGCTTTAGCTAGCTATGTTAGCTCTACGCCCCACCGACCTGGGCAGAGGAAGACTACCAGTGAACTAATGTTAGTGTTTGAGGCTGCTTTTGTCTGCTTGCTGCCAAGTAGTCTATGTTACGTTCATTTTGAATCGTTAACTAGCGTTCAAACCTTAAGGAAAATCTCAAAAGCGAACTTACCTTGTCTTTTTTCGTTTTGTTCGGCATCGCATTCATGTGTCCGACCGACCCTACCCTACAGACGCAGACTCGCTCCGCTCCGCGACAGCAGTTAGTTAGCGACTCGTCTTTCCCCTCATATCTGATAGGCTGCTGATAGCCAGCTAGCACAAACTGTCAGTGTCACGCCGAAATTCCCCTCTCCTGGTTGGCAGGAGGACATGCCTAGACTTCATTTTCTAGCTAAAAGAAACGATATGCAGGTAGTCGTGCTTAAAACAGTTTCTCGTTTCTTTAGGCTGGCGGCGTTGCTCAGGTCCGCGTGATGTGAAATATATATATAAATTGTCTGGCAGCTTATTTAGGTGATTCAAGTACTACAAGTGTTGTGTAAATGCTGTACTTTCTGTTTATTCTCCAACGACATCAGAGCAGGCAAACGCACAGGTAAGATTAATGTTAGATTTGTCGGACTGTCTCGACACATTGAATTTTACAATTTTTCAATGACAGCAACTCCTTGTTTGTGTCAGCACGAGCTGTCGCTAAGTAATTTCACTGATACATAGGACAGAGAGGCGATCCCAAAAAGAGTCGACCCACTGATTCCATGCATCTGGGATTCGAGAGTCGACTCCACAGCTTGGGACTCGATTCAACACAGTGACGTTTAAGCTTGCCCACGCCCGCGCGCACGCAGGACTGTGGGATATTCTGCCGCCACCAGTGACTGTATGTGTGTGACTCATATATATTCAACGCTCCAGACAGCCTGTCTGAAAAATGCATCCTTCCGTAACACACGCACGTCAGTAGATTAGCTGTATTATGCTTTGGACAAAGTTTCCCGTTGTAACAAAAAGTGGCTTAAATCAATTTCTCCAGTTCTGAAACATCTACCCACCAGTGTTCAGCTAGCCCCTGACAAACACTCAAGTTAGCTCTACAAACTGCCTTGCTAAGGTCAAATATGCCTTATAAATAGACATATTAGCCCATTAGATTAACATAGCAAGATCCACTGTCAATCATATCATCAATAATGTTTTATATTCTTATTACGGTAATTCCTATTATTCGGAATGGAAATCAAGAGTTGCCTCCAAAATTGGCCAGCCTGATACAGAATGATGCAGGTATTAGATACAGTTATCATTAACACAATTACTTCAGTCTTGCAGCACAAGGATCAGTACAGAATAAACACATCATCTAAACCGCTTATCCTACAGTACAGAATAACCATAAGGAAATAACCTTCATTGGGAGAAGGTTCTGGTGCCACCTGCTGCTCAAAATAGGAGCTTTCATGGGCTTCTTCGATTGAAATGGCTGGTCCATCTTCAGTTAGGTGTGGTGAGGTATGTGTGGTCCAAGTTATTTTATTCGAGGCAGTCAACACTGTACAATTATACGTGATTTTATCTTTATTGGTTTTAAGAGTTTGTTAAACTTGAACACGTCACTATATTTGTGAAATAGACAAAATGATTGTGGAGAAACAACACTTCAGAGATTCAAGCATAAATGATTTGATATGGCAAAGTTTATTTGAGGGTCCCACCATTTCAAGTTACAGTATCAGATTCAATATACACAACTGAGTAGTATCACACTTTAAAAAACAAAAAAAGGGAAACAAATCTGTGGAATGTGAGTAAATAAAAAATGCATAAACAACTCTATACAAAAACAAAAATAGGGAAAAAAAAAAGTAATGGAAACTGGTGCTCTGAAACCAGCACTGTTTCTCTGGGAATGGATTTGAACAGCCACATAAGAAAAGCTGGAACATCAACAATTAAGATCATTAACACTGAGTGGGCTTAATTTGCACCCAGGCACCTAGACAGGTACGGCTTCACAGTGCAAGGATGACTAAAAAGAACTGCGGTTTCTCCCTCATGTCCTCTTTACAAGAATGAATGTTGGGGATAACCGTTACTAGCCCATTCTTTACACTCTGCACTGAGTTTACACACACAAGTACTGTCTAATCCTAGATTAAAGGTTTATTAAAGGAGCATCCATATCGACATTGCCTTTTAATCCAAAACTAGACCTAATCAGTGTCTGGAAACCTCTTACTTACAATTGTAACTTTTGGATACGTACAACTTTGCCGTTAGATACATGCGTCTTTCCACACAAGGAAAAGTCATGCAATTGTTTTCCTAATGCCCTCATTGTTTACCCTAACTGCAGCCACCCAGGTGCAAGTCAAGCCCAACCATTAAATAAACCCTGTACATTTTTATAGAACTATGAACTGACACAAACTAGCAAACTTAATGCTTTAGTCCACCTCCTCCATGCGAGATGTGTCATCATCCCCTTCTAATGGGGGCATGTCCTCAATGGGTGCAGAAGACGGCTCTTCAGTTGACAGGTCATCTTCATCAATGCCTAAAATGGAAAAGAAACACAAGTTAAGAATGCAATGCTGATATGGTCTTTTAGGGTCTAATATGGGCTTACTGAAGTCTCAATGCCAGCACTGGTGGTTCATTTTCCCCATCAACAATACTAAACGAACAAATGTAATCTGACAACATAAACCGTACTCTTACCCAATCCCAGCTTGATCATCCTGTAGATGCGGTTAGAATGCGTCTGAGGATCGTCAAGCGTGAACCCAGAGGAAAGCAGTGCAGTCTCAAACAGCAAGATGACCAGATCCTTTACAGATTTGTCATTCTTGTCAGCCTCTGCTTTCTGCCTGAGTGTTTCAACAATAGGGTGATCAGGGTTAATCTCTAGGTGCTTCTTGGCAGCCATGTAACCCATGGTGGAGTTGTCCCTCAGAGCCTGGGCCTTCATAATCCTCTCCATGTTGGCTGTCCAGCCATACGTGCTGGTGACAATACAGCATGGGGAAGACACCAGACGGTTTGAGACGGTAACCTAAAAGAGCGATCAGAAAAAAAATTGGGTTATGAGCCAAATATTAAAATCTCAGGTCACAGGTGACTTCTGATATTCACAGTATTTAACATTTCAGCAAGTCCTCTCACCTTTTCAACCTTCTTCTCAAGAATGTCCTTCATGATTTTGCACAAGTTCTCAAACTGTGCCTTCTTTTCCTCCTGCTTCTTTTTTTCTTCCTCATCCTCAGGGAGCTCCAGACCCTCCTTGGTCACAGACACTAAGTTCTTGCCCTCAAACTCCTTCAACTGCTGAACACAGTACTCATCAATGGGCTCGATCATGTAGATAACCTCCAGACCAGCTTTGCGTAGGCGTTCCACAAAGGCTGAGTTGGCCACCTGATCTTTGGTCTCACCTGCAGCAAATTTGTATCAATGTTTTAAGAAATGTTCCTGGATGTCTATAAAAGGTTTACAACAAAAACCTTAAAAGCTTTATTTACAGCTTAGTATCTTTGCTATTCAGCTTAGTATTCACCTGTAATGTAGTAGATGTGCTTCTGAGTGTCCTTCATGCGAGTGACATAATCTTTAAGGGACACCATCTCATCTCCGGAGGCAGACGTGTAGTACCGCAGCAGCTCTGACAGTTTTTTCCTGTTCTGAGAGTCTTCGTGGATACCAAGCTATAAAAGAAGCAAAATAAAGGATTTTAGAAGAAACTTATTGTAATTTTACACTAAGCTACAATTGATACCTCTCTTTCCAAACATTCACAGTGTATTATAAGGATGACTAAACTGATTAGACAGGTTTACAGGATCAAAATGGAGGACGAACAGGTGGCAGGCAGGTGACATGTAGTTAGCAGGGCATATGGTAGGGTTCTCTAATTCCAGTCCCGAAGGATCACAGCATTGCTCAGTTTAGAATTTCGCCCTTTCTACCACATCTAATACAGGCCTTTAGAATGAAGGACACACCTTGTGAAAGGCTTACATTTGCTGACACTTTGAAACAGGAGTGTTGTAACAATACTACTGTAGTGCTGTAGCTCTTTAGTACACCTGCAGATTTTCAAGTTTTATAATGCATTTTAAAAAGATATGCAAAGTCCACCTACCAATAATTTTAAAAACACTGACATGAACATAACCTACCTTGATATTCTTGGAGAACTGCTCATAGAATTTCTTGTAGTTGTCCTTGTCTTCAGCGAGTTCAGTGAAGAGCTCAAGGCACTTCTTGACCAGGTTCTTTCGGATGACTTTAAGGATCTTGCTCTGTTGCAGCATCTCTCTGGAGATGTTAAGGGGCAGATCCTCAGAGTCCACCACACCCCTGATGAAATCTGGAAAAAAAAAAAAAATGAAAGATTTAATCTCAAATTTTCAAGCAATGCATGCACTGTAGATGTGGGTTTTAACATGTGCATTTAGTACTGTATTTGTGCTCATTCTGTTATGTACTATAAATTAAATGTAACTTACTGAGATATTCTGGAATGAGTTCATCACAGTTGTCCATGATGAAGACCCTGCGCACGTACAGCTTAATGTTGTTCTTCTTTTTCTTGTTCTCAAAGAGATCAAAAGGAGCTCTGCGGGGTACAAACAGCAGTGCACGGAACTCCAGCTGGCCTTCCACTGAGAAGTGCTGTAAAAAGAGTAAATATAACCAGTGTTGTTTGTATGTAATTAACACTGTGAAACTAATTTTCATAGAGCGCATTTAACAGGTGCTTACTGAACTCCTCTTCAAATTAATTGTTTACTCACCTTGACAGCAAGGTGGTCCTCCCAATCATTTGTTAGACTCTTGTAGAACTCGCCATACTCCTCATTAGTGATGTCATCAGGATTGCGGGTCCACAGAGGCTTGGTCTTATTGAGCTCTTCCTGGTCAATGTACTTCTCCTTGATTTTCTTCTTCTTCTTCTTTTTCTTGTCTGAGTCCTTGTCATGGTCTTCCTCATCATCTGAGCCAACATCCTCAATCTCTGGCTTATCTTCATCTTTCTCTCCTTCTTCATCTTTTTCCTTCTCCTTTTCTTCTTCAGCCTCATCATCACTCACCTCCTTGTCACGTTCTTTCTCCACCTTTACAGTCAGAAAATTGCTAAGGGTCACTTAATTGTAAAAACACTACTCAGACATCAAAAAGTACATCTACGAAATATTAACAATGGGCCCTATTCACTAATCATTCAGAATTTTTTTCTTGCAACCCACTTACACACTTTTTACAAAGTTTCTGACATTCTATGTCTTCTTATCTGAAATTTTTTTATTAGGCAACAGAATCTATGTGCACTCAAAAGCACAAAGGTGCAAACAATTCTGTGGTTTCAGAACATCATGAATCTAATGTACACATTTTCTTAGGACCTTTAACAAGAACAAATTTAAGAAAAAACTTAGGAAGATATTGGTGAATTATGTCCAATATATACACAGTCACAAGTGAGGTGATTAAAGCTCATTCAGGCTAAAACAATATCCTTTGGAAATTTGCTGTGAAATTGAATTTAAGGTTAAGGCTACTCACATAAAGAGTGATGGGGTAGCCAATGAACTGAGAGTGCTTCTTCACAATCTCCTTAATTCGCCGCTCTTCGATGTATTCTGTCTGATCCTCCTTCAAATGCAAAACCACTTTTGTGCCCCGCTTAATTGGCTCAGCTAAAAGAAAACATTACAAATATTAAATAGGGTGACAATGCAAACTAAAGTTATCATTACAAGTCCTGCAAATATATAAGTACTTCCAGACAGAGCAAACAATATAGAAAATTCTACCTTAAAAAAAAAAAAAACATTCCCCAAACACAAGTTGTAAAGTTTTTATAAACAGTGATAACTTCATTATAGTTAAGACGTTTTCCGCCTTGCGCAAATCTGACAGCATACACCATCTTCTTGGTACACACTAAAAATAAAATGGAAAAATTCCTCATTTAAAATGACTAAAACTGAAGTATGTAATACTTACTGTTATCCACCTTCACGGTAAAAGAGCCTCCAGCAGATGACTCCCAGGCATACTGTTCATCATCACTGTGTTTAGTGATGACTGTGACCTTCTCTGCTACCAGGTAGGCTGAGTAGAAACCCACACCAAACTGGCCAATCATGGAGATGTCAGCTCCAGCCTGCAGAGCCTCCATGAATGCCTTGGTTCCAGACTTGGCGATGGTGCCCAGGTTGTTGATGAGATCAGCTTTGGTCATGCCAATGCCGGTGTCAATGATGGTCAGTGTGCGCTCTGCTTTGTTGGGAATAATTTCAATTTTTAGGTCTTTTCCAGAATCCAGCTTGCTTGGGTCAGTCAGACTTTCATATCGGATTTTGTCCAAAGCCTAAATAAAGGAAAAAACATTTCTTTATGTATATACTATAAAACATATACAGTTAATTCTGTAGTAGTCTTCTGCAGTATTTTAATAACTTGAACGTAACTACCATTCTTACTGTGTTTGTAAATAAATAAAAATAAAAATCACACAGAGCTTGTGTGTAACTTTATTACACTTTACAACGCTGCTTATAAATTATTACTTACATCTGAGGAGTTTGAAATGAGCTCCCTGAGGAAGATCTCTTTATTTGAGTAGAATGTGTTGATGATAAGAGACATCAGTTGAGCAATTTCTGCCTGGAAGGCAAAGGTCTCTGCCTCCTCCTCCATTGGTTGGTCATGTGCTTCGGGCATCTGCATGAGACACATAAGGCCAGTGTGAGGACTAATGCTGAAGTTGAACTATTATTTTTAACTATAAAATTATAGAACTCTTTCAACACATAGTATTTCACAGACGTGTGGAATAAATTGTAGCATAAGAACCAATGCACTAAAATTCAATTTGACTCAAAATATTCCAATAATTTATCTATAATAAGGCACATTCTACACAGATCATTTAAAGATTCTGGTGTGATTCTGGTGCTACTACTTTCATCAGGAGGCAAAAGCCTTTCCACTTGTATGTTCTGAGTTAATATAACTCAAGCTCAATTTAGTACAGGTCATGAGCAAGTGTTATTACATAATAATAACAACGTAATCCTCAAATTATCTAACGTTTTCCTGTTTTAACTTACTCTTATTTGTTCATTCAAGAGAAGGACGTTAATCTCTATTAACCGTTATCATGTAAGACTGCCCGTCGATCATTTTTTCGGGAAAGTCTATGACCACATGGCTTGGCGCACCTTTGCCAATGAAACGGCGCCATCTGCTGGTCGGAGCGATTAACAACAACCTTCTAGAACATACCAACCTCGCAGCGCAGCACATGGATACCAGTTCTGAGCTACAAACTAATTTCATCCACAATTAAAGGCAGCCACTACCCGGCATGCAGAATTACAACAGAATAGGCAAGATAGCTATATAACTTTGCAGGAAAACGCATGATAAATAATTCACGACGAAACCCCTGTGTTGTCTGCAAACACATTTCTTCAGAAAAGCAGTTGTCAGAGCTCTTTGCGATCTGCCAAAAACATGAATGCTCTTCGGAAACATTAATTCATGAATTAAATGACTATCAACATTACCCATAAGCAAAGACTTACAGCAACATAACGTTAGCGAACGTTATCTGACAGTCACACTCCACTTTTTCCTCCCCTTAAAAAGTTAGCCTAATTAACAGTAGCCATAAAACAAAGCCAGTTCGTACGTTGTGCAAATCAACATAAGCCAGTTTTGTGATGGCCACATTCATTCAGCCTTCACCTGTACGTGCTGCTGCTCTGCTTACAGTGAGGCGAAATTCATTGAGGCCAGTCAGCCATCTGTCAGGCCGGCTGCATAATGCTAATGCTAACTAGCGGGTTATTCCAGACAAACCACCTCAGCGGAACGGACAGCTAACGTCCCAAGTTAGCGCTGCGGTTCTACAGGACTAATACCCGCCACAAGAACTCTTGAAAACAATTAGGCTCTTGATGGAAGGACAGTTTGGACGGTTTTATCGAAAACAGCCATCTGCACCGGCCGTTCAAAATGTTAGTTAACTAGCTCTGTCAAGTTGGCTGGAATGACAATGTTATGTGGTCAATATTAAAATCGACGTGATCATTCGGCTCATTAATTGACAATCCAAGCTCCTCCACTTACCTTGACCGATACTGTAAAGTCACTTAGACTGTGACGCTCTGTAGTAGGTTTCGGACAGAGTCCCAGCTACGCGTGTCGAGCTGAGCGAATCTGTGCGCACTGCTTATATAGCGTTTACCTCAGAGTGTTCGAGAACCCTGGTGTTCCAGAACACTCTCGAATCTTCCCTACGCGCTTTGTTGCGGGAGCGGGGCGGGACTTCATGTGTCAGTCAGAGGGGATGAGGGAGGCGGCACCTCTTCATAGGACGTCATGAAAGTGTTTCGCAGAAGATTTTAGACAATTATTGAATGAATACATTCGCTTAAAACTCGATGTTTTCTGCAGAATATTTTATTAGAAATAGAAGTTCCTTTCTTTTCTTAAAAAAAGGTTACAATTAAAAAACACCAGAAAATTCAATTTCCCGATGACTAATTCCAACAAGCACAAAACGTATTCAAATAAAACAGTTACAATGAAAAAGTAGAGAATAAATATGCTATCAGTAACATTACTAGCCCTTAAGCTCTATAGCTGTTACCAACCACAATGTGTGTTCAAAACAAGCAATGTTCAAGTTAAATACATTTACATTTTTTTTGTGCTATTTGTATTAAAGATCTTAGTCGACTTCTTCCATTCTAGAAGTGTCGTCATCTCCCTCTAGAACAGGCATGTCCTCCTCACTGGGCTGAAGAACATCCTCGACGGCTGAATCATCGTCGTCAATCCCTGCATAAGAAGAGGATGAAGGGTTTAGAAAATTTGCATGTACAGTTTGTAATCGATTTTGCTTTTAATACATTCTAGAGCAGCATGTTCTTAAATGGACTGCAACTCACCAAGACCAAGTTTGATCATTCTGTAGATGCGGTTAGCATGTGTCTGTGGGTCCTCCAGGGTGAATCCAGAAGACAACAGGGAAGTCTCGAAGAGCAAAATCACAAGGTCTTTCACAGCTTTGTCGTTCTTGTCAGCCTCGGCCTTCTCTCTAAGGGTCTCAATAATGGGGTGCGAGGGGTTGATCTCCAAGTGCTTCTTGGCAGTCATGTATCCCATGGTGGAGTTGTCCCTCAGAGCCTGAGACTTCATGATCCTCTCCATGTTGGCTGTCCAGCCATATGTACTGGTGACTATGCAGCAAGGGGAGGCAACCAGGCGGTTGGACACAGCAACCTTGATGGAGAAAAAAGGAGATTGGTCATTGAAATAGTTTTAATCTTAAGTTGAATGAACTCTGTATTTATTTAATAATTTGCTTAATCATGAGGCAGGCCTGTGCTTTTACCTTTTCAATCTTTTTGTCCAGGATGTCCTTCATGATCTTGCAAAGGTTTTCATACTTGGCTTTAAGTTCCTCCTGCTTTTTCTTTTCCTCTTCATCCTCAGGGAGCTCCAGACCCTCCTTGGTAACTGACACCAGGTTTTTGCCATCATATTCTTTCAGCTGCTGAACACAGTACTCATCAATGGGCTCGATCATGTAGATCACCTCTAGACCAGCTTTGCGAAGGCGTTCCACAAAGGCGGAGTTGGCCACCTGTTCCTTTGTCTCACCTTGGGGAGAAGGAGTAACAAATATTTTAATTGACTGACATTTAAGCATAAAACTGTTTTTTGTGTCACTGCATGAAGAAAAATGCATCCAAGATTCAATCTCAAGATATTAACCAGTAATGTAGTAGATGTGCTTCTGGTTTTCCTTCATGCGGGACACGTAGTCATTGAGAGACACCATCTCATCCGCGGAGTTGGAGGTGTAGTAGCGCAGAAGTTCAGAGAGCTTCTTACGGTTCTGAGAATCCTCATGGATACCAAGCTGGAACAGAACAGCAAATGTGAGATAGTGCTGTTTCCATTTTAAATTATTCTGTGCATGAATTTGAATATGAGTAATGCAAATGTACCTTGATGTTTTTGGAGAACTGCTCATAGAACTTCTTGTAGTTGTCTTTGTCCTCAGAGATTTCAGTGAACAGCTCAAGGCACTTCTTAACCAGGTTCTTTCGAATAACTTTGAGGATCTTGCTCTGTTGCAGCATCTCTCTGGAGATGTTCAGGGGTAGATCCTCAGAGTCCACCACACCCTTCATGAAATCTAATACAATAAGAGAGGGCAGAGTCAGGCCATGTTGCTATTATAATGGATTTTGCTGTATAAATCTGAATAAAGTAAGTTTTTTCTTTTGTTTTTGGATGTTTATGTCTGAAAAACTGTCACAGATTAGCAGCTGATTTACTGGAACACTTACTAAGATATTCAGGCATAAGCTCTTCACAGTTGTCCATGATGAAGACCCTGCGCACATACAGTTTAATGTTGTTTCTTTTCTTCCTGTTCTCAAAGAGGTCAAAAGCTGCCCTTCTTGGGACAAACAGCAAAGCACGGAACTCCAGCTGGCCCTCTACTGAGAAGTGCTGTAAGAGTAAGTGAGTAATTATTGAAAATGGATGTAAATATAACACATTTAAATCATCTTATTATTATTATTATTATTTATTCTACCTCACCTTAACTGCAAGGTGGTCCTCCCAGTCATTAGTAAGGCTTTTGTAGAACTCGCCATATTCCTCATTAGTGATGTCATCAGGGTTACGGGTCCAGATAGGCTTGGTCTTGTTCAACTCTTGGGCATCAATGTACTTTTCCTTGACCTTCTTCTTCCTCTTGTTTTTGCCATCTTTGCTGTCCTCATCCTCGTCAGATCCCACATCCTCAATCTTGGGCTTGTCTTTGTCATCACCAGCTGCTGCCTCCTCCTCTTTCTCTCCCTCGTCAAGATCGACCTCCTTTTCTCTCTGTTTCTCAACCTATAAAGTGATGGTAGAAAAATACAAGAAAAGTCATAAACCATTTACATTAAAGCTACAAGGGTAAGAATGTGAATGTCTGTGAAAAATGTAAATATATTAAGGCACTTACAAAGAGAGTGATGGGATATCCAATAAACTGAGAGTGTTTCTTAACAACGTCCTTAACACGCTTCTCCTCAGTATATTCAGATTGGTCTTCCTTCAGGTGGAGAATCACCTTTGTGCCACGACCAAGAGGCTCACCTGCAAATCCAAACGCCAAAGAAAGTTTAATCCAATAATTTAACACTGTAGAGTTCTTAAGTGCTATTGTGTTTTATATTCGTTTTGACATCCTACCATTATCGGGCCGCACTGTGAAGGATCCACCAGCTGCAGACTCCCAGACATACTGTTCATCATCATTGTGTTTGGTGATGACTGTGACCTTCTCTGCTACCAGGTAGGCTGAGTAGAAACCCACACCAAACTGGCCAATCATGGAGATGTCAGCTCCAGCCTGCAGAGCCTCCATGAATGCCTTGGTTCCAGACTTGGCGATGGTGCCCAGGTTGTTGATGAGATCGGCCTTAGTCATGCCAATGCCGGTGTCGACAATGGTCAGGGAACGTGTCTTCTGGTCAGGAATGATATCAATCTTCAGGTCTTTGCAGGACTCAAGTTTGCTTGGATCTGTCAAGCTCTCATATCTGATCTTGTCCAAAGCCTGTGTATGAAGGGCAGAGCACAGTAAAGTATTAATTCAAACAACCAAACGCCAGAACAATGGCTTTAAACCTTAGAACTGTTGCTGTTCTTTAACTTAAAATGATGAACTTACATCTGAGGAGTTTGAGATTAACTCTCTGAGAAAGATTTCTTTGTTGGAATAGAAAGTGTTGATGATCAGAGACATCAGCTGAGCAATTTCAGCCTGAAAGGCGAAAGTCTCCACCTCCTCCTCCATCATGGGCTGGGCAGCTTTCTCTGGCATCTGTAAGAAATTTTAAAATATATGTAAATAAATGAAGTTTTTTCATAGGTCTACTAATTCTTAATGAGTATTAGTCATGTATTATTTGTATTATTTGTCTTTCATTGGTATACAGCATTTCTATCTTTACAAAGTATCTTTTGTTTTGTGAAGATGTTACAAAAAATACAACTTGTTATTATCATTATTTTAATTACGTTCTATAAAACTGCAAATGCATTGTAATTAACAGATGTATTTTTTGCACAATGTCATTACTACTTGAAAAAATACTAATTAAGTGTAAAAGCTGTTCAATAATTTCTTTTGAGTTAAAAAAAGCTCTAGAATAAAAACTAGAAGAAAAACATAATATACATTTATTTTATAACTTTCCAAATAATTGCTGTTCTCTTATTTAAATCCCTTATAAGAAGTCATGGGTTTGAAAGAGCAGACTAGTGCGACTTGCAAAATGCAGCTGCCATCATTCCTCTACAAATTTGGCACCAGCTGCACTTTTTGCACCTGTCAATCTTTGAATGGGGGAGGGAATGGCACAAGTTCCTCATAAGTCGATCATAAACTGGTAAATTATGGGTTAAATTGAATCATTTTTAGTAGATGTTCCAGCTCAATCAATCTAATCCAGCCTGCTCATGTTTCACAGGACAGCCTGCAGCTGCCATGCCTGCATTACCATGCTGTTCACCACGTGCTTTCTGACCTTTTGTCACAAAACTGTTCAAGATTAGTGCAAACATGGTCAATCTCCCTTGAGTCTATTGCCTGTATATTGCTCAAGTCGATTATCAATCAAGTAATTTCTTTAAAATTAAACTTTAAAAACTTTTGAATATAAGTTCAAAAGAATATTTCTCATTGTTTGATTCATGCAATGCATTATGAATTTAGAATTTGATTAACAGGAAGACAAATAATGCCTACATATTAATCACATCTCATTTTCAAAAAGAATTAGATGCGTATCTAATGAGGCCTCTTTGAAACCTCAGACAACAGCAGCCGGGTATGTGGTTAGTAAGTGATCTCTTACCTTGTCTTCTTCAAAAGCTTCTCTGTAAAATTATATATAAAAGAGTCTTCAGGTTTATGGAGGGTCCCTCCACTTGGTGTGAGTCTTCTCGCGTCTTGTGCGTTGAGCTGTGCTCTCTGCAGTTCTTCTGAATGCTATCTGCCGAGCAGTGGGCCCGCTTCAGTCTTTTTATACATGGAGGACGTGTTTCTCGAAGCTCCCATTCAGAAAGTTCCAGAAGGAATACCCACTGGAGTAGACAGGAGAGACAGGGTGGGGTGTGCATTTGGGGTAGAGGTATGGGAGGTGGTCTACGTACTCACACTATGTTTCCTTTTAGGGCTAAAGTAGTCACAAGAGGTGTCTGTCAATCATAGCAAGAACCTTCCGGATGGTCAGTGGCACATGGGCCTGTAAGCGTCACAGCTGGGGGCAGTGATTTCCTCCCGACTCCAAAGCAGTAGCACCTTATTGGCTACAGGAGTGTTATCTACAGCAGATTGTCACTGGAACCTAAATTCAAAGTGCCGGTATTCACAGTTAAGACAAATGCCAGACACAGGCCTCAGGAAATAACAGGCCCTCCTGGAATGTCACAATTAAACAAAGAGGGACACTTGAAGAGTTTCATTACAAAATGCTGTTTATCGATTTGTAACAATTTTGGATATAAGTTGGATATAAGTATAAAAGATGAACAGCTGTTTATGTGACGTAAAATATACATTTTTATTTCTCTAATAAAGGTAGTATTAATCATTATATGGCATTGATATTTCTTGTATGTACAAAGCCCAATCCCAATAATATATATCATGAAAAAAAAAGAAGATTATTGTGGTTTTGGAACAAAAACCTTGATTTGTAATATTTCTCTTTCATATTATTATTTATATCATTTTCTGGAAAGTAAATCACATAGTAACAATAATGTTGGTTGAAATATTTTACTTCAGTCTGGGGATTTATGAAAACTAATTTCCCCCCAAAAGTGTTATTTTACTTTGACATTAATTACTTAATTACCTAATCTAGCTTACTACAGGATGTTATAAAGCATCATAAATTTTAACACAGTACTAAAATAATATTACACGAAGGCTTGTAAATTATGATTAACCTTCAAATTCTTTGCTTAAAGGGGGGATTTTACTATTTTTTCTAAATTTCTGCATAATTCAGTCATTGTGAGGTAAACAAAGTCATTCAGAGTGGTGCAAAATTATGTGAAATGAGTCTACATGTGCCTCACACACACACACACACACACACACA
>JAILXH010038391.1:26176-40340 GCA_023558415.1 Piaractus mesopotamicus
CAGCAGCACAGATCCTAACAATAACAAAAAGAGAGATCATATCACTCCTGTTTTAAACTGCATTGGCTACCTGTATCATCAGGATAGATTTTAAACTTCAGCTTTTAGTATTTACTCTAAATGACCTTAATGCACCTGCTTACATCACAGAATGTCTGTTTGTTTATGTTCCAGTGATCTTAGATCTGCTGATACTGGCCTTCTGCAAACACCTTCTGTAAAATACAGAAAACACTGAGAGGCCTCATTCAGGTAATATTGCTCTTAAACTCTGCAACTCAATTCCACTTTTTATTAGACAGTCAAGCTCAGTGCACACTTTTAAGAAACATTTAAAAACATCTGTTTAACTTAGCGTGTACTTAAAACTTTACGTCTCATGGTATTTATCTTCTTAATCTGATCTGTGTCATTTTCTTAAATGATTTTAAATTAGTACTCACTTTCTTATATTACTATTAAGCTTTATCAACTGTATGTAAAGCACTTTGAGCTACCACTGACATGAAAATTGCTATATAAATAAACATTATTATTATTGTTAGTATTATTTTAAATATTTTACACAGTGTTCCCCGGGACTATCAGGTTCCTTCCTATTCTTTTTCTAAACCCTGTCGTTATTGTTAATAATATAAGATACACTTTAAATGTGTGAACGCCTGGGTAAACCTGTTGCATATTTGATTCATACAGATATGCACGGCTGCCATACTCACAGTTGTATCTTCTTGATAGCTCAGCTAAAAGCTCCCTCTCCTGAGGTCTACCATCTTATGGCAGCTTGGAGGTGGACTATAAGGTGAACAATGTAGAGATTATGAACATGTGAACTGACTAGATGGCATTAGAAATAGAATTTATTTATTTTGTTGGGTAATTTACCGCACCATGATTTACAGAATGTACGCCCGTTCATATTTCTGTGACGTGATATATCCCAAAAACTAAAAAGAGAAGACCACACATTGAATTTCCAAAGTAACATAGATTATAAAAATTTAATAAGAAAAATGGCCCAAAGCCTTGAAGGTCATGCAGATATACGATGATGGAAAAACCTAGTTCCAATTCCTGCACCATAGGCCGCTGCAATGTCTGATAGGATAGAATGGAGATGGGCATAAAGCCCTTATCTCATGTCACAGCGTCCTTCTAAAGACACATAACGAGCCTCACAGAAACACAAAAGCCAAAGAATAAAATATTTCTCAGTGTAAGAAATACATTTTTACGCAATATTTTCTATTAAAAAGACTCAAATTTGAATGTGGGAGATAATCTACATCCCTACACAATTCAATGAGCAAGCCAGCAAGAAAGCAAGAAAATGAAACCCTGAGGAGGTTTCAAAAAGGAAACCTCACCCTCTCTCATGAAGCTACACCGAGTTTTTGTCGAATTGGACAGCTGAAAGAAGTGTATTTGAAAACATCAACATGGGTCCTTAAATCATGTAAAGTGTCAGAAAAGAAGTCATGGAAATATGGATGACTTTGAGTCTTCTGGCCTGTATGTGACTTTTTGCTGTGTAGAACAGGCTTGCAGAGGCTATACTCAGGAGAGGTCCCTAGAACGTCACTCAGATAGCTTGTTGTTTTGCAGTCCTCCAGCATGAACAGCACAGCTCCTGAAAAGCAGAAGACAACATCCAAGGTCTAGTAGATGGTCATTGTGACTTAACAATGCAGCAAAGAGATCTGATGTCCAAACCCCGACACAAGAAAAATATAGAATATGGACAAAAGTATTGGGACACCTACATGTTACCCTTACAGGAGCTTTTATGACATTTGATTTTAAATTAATGGAGTTGGTCCCCTCTTTGCAGCGATAACAGCTTCCACTCTTCAGGGAAGCTTTCTACAAGATTTTGGAGTGTGTCTGTGGGAATTTTTTGCCCATTTATCCAGAAGAGCATTTGTGAGGACGAGAGGGCCTGGCTCACAATCTCCGTTCTAGTTCATCCCAAAGGTGTTCTATGGGGTTGAGGTCAGGGCTAATAAATGACTCCAATTTGTTTAATACTATTTCTGATATGATGAACTGTGTATTATACATGGAAAATCTGTAAAATGTGATTCATAATGCTTTATAGCATTTCAGAGAATAATGGTGTTTCTAATGCAGAATAATATATAGAATATATCATTAAAATACATTTACATTTCAAAATTGTTTCAACATTCACAGTGTCTTTTATTTTATTGTCATGAAATCATCCTTTACTATTTACACTAAGCATTAGTGTTTAAACCAGGGCTGCACAAAGTTGGCCTGTGAGAACACTTGACTGGGCTCTGACCTTCTCATCCAATTGGAGAACATATTTTAATACTGTATAATTCTTAAATTTCTGTTTTTCTTTTACAATTTTCATTTAAAACCTACAAATCTTCATTTGTATTTTGTTTGATCTTTTTGACCCATATATATATTTTTTAGCATTTATATATTTTTTAGCAATATATACATTTTCGTGAGACGTAGTCATCTTATATTAAAGTCACTCATCACTTTTTAACCCCTTAAATGGCCAGGGCCCAACGGCAGGCCTAAAGCTGTACTATACACTTCTATAACTTAAGAACTCAACCAGTTTGCACTGTAGTCTGTACAATAAGCCTTTGTATGTCATACGTTTGTAAATCACAGAAAATTATTTGTTTGTGCCAAAATCTCCAAGCAAAAACTCAAAAAGGACGACTTTGCTGACATCATAAAGATCTGTCATTGGCCATACATATAAAAAACTTTGGTCACCTAAGAAACTGAATGTTCATATACCATGAGTTGCATATTGCATGTAGTACATAAACATTGCTGATGTTAATTCAGTGTGGCACATATTGAAGACACAACTTCTTCACTACTACTGACTGCCCTGAGTTTTAGAAGACATTTCATTGGTGTAACCCTTAACCCACAGAGAGGAGTCTACCTTGCTACATTGCTATCCTCTCCCTCTTGGACAGTTATCTGACTTTTCAGGTTCTGAGATGCGGCTATCTCAAAATCAATACTATTAGTGTTAAAGCCACAGTGATGGATACAGGGCTCTGCCCAGCTTTTTGCATGACTGATCAAATCATTATTACTATTTGAGTGGCTGACGAGCAGCATCCATAGGGTAATTATGCAGGCAGCTATTTTAACCATATCATTAATCTTTATGAGATCTGGATCTTGGGTGATTTTTGTATCTGCTTATTATACAGTCCACTTAGAAGGAAGAAATTGAGGTTCTGAACTGAGATAAATATAAATTTGTTAGCGTTTTGTCATATTCATTTTGTGAGGATGTAGCTGGCCACAAAGTAACTTTCCCCACTGACATTTTCATTCTTTTAAACCTGCCTCCATATTGATCTGTCCTTTGTTTTTCCACAATTAATGATTAATAAGAAACATTTCAAACAATACATTTGACCAAACCAATGAATGCCTCTTCAGTAGACTGTGTATGCGTTTTCTTTAATGCCATGACAGCTTTTATACGATTCCTTACTTTAATAACTATTAGGATGTCAGAACTGACATTTTCTTAGCTATTTTTTGCCTTCCCTCCATCTGCATTTTTGGAGATTTATATTTTTCCAAATCACTTGAATACAGTAGGTGTCATTTACATTTTTATAATTAATGGACCCATATAAATGCTCCAAAAGTGCTTAGAACAATATGTCTTTGCATTAGCTAACATTCAAATTTAAGAACGTTTTTGCCTTCTCATGTAAAGCTATTTTGGACAGCAAGGATATTTTTGATATTACACACAATAAACCCATTTTTTGTATCCTAAGTACAAGTCTATCTTTCTGTTTTTGTAGCCCAGTGCTTAAATGGACCTGTCATCTAAGTGTCTGAGGTGAATGAGTATATTCCATATACACATATATAACTATGATGCCACATATTGCACAGTGTGACAATTAGATTAAGTCACATTAAGTAAAATGCAACAGTGTTGAAAACATTGAATACCCATCAAAGGTGCCATAGTCTACATTTTTCTTGTTGTATTTTCCTGTCTGAGGTCTACCTACATTATTTGCGTGGGTACCAATCGAACCCAGGCCCTTCTTGCTGTAAGGCAACAGCGCTACCCACTGCACCACCATGCCACCCCTTGTACCAAAAACAGTCTAAATTAATTCTGACCATTTTCCAACCTTAATTCTTCAAATTAAACAGGCGGTTTTGGTACTGGGCCTATAAGACTGAAACATGTAAATCATCTGTGCTCTAATTGGTTGCCCTGCATTGTGCCCTCATTCAGAAAGCAGTCTGAGCTGAAACATTCCTCATAACTCTGTGAGGAATAAAATGTATTGGATTTATGTGACATCACAAAAAAAAAGTTATTTAACAGCTGTTTTCGTCAGTTTCCATATACATCCGTGTGCAAAAGTTTGGGCATCCCTGGTCAAATTACATCCACTACAGAGAACACACTAATGCACATCTAGTACTTGCTGAATTTAACATATTGGGGAAAAAGGGCCTGTGCAAAAGTTATGGCACATTTTATGTTTTATGCTTGATTTCTTTTTTCCAATATGTTAAACCCTAGAAATAAACAAACTGTGCACTGCAATATGAAACTGCCATATTTAAGTGTGTTCCCTTTGGCGGATGTGTTTACTTATTTTAACTTCTTATCTTTTAAACTTCTGCATACAAACCGTACAGACTGGGGAGTAAAATAGTACATTTCCAGAATCTATATACTAAATTAAACTCTATTTAAAAAAGTTTAGTTTTCATGTCATGATGAGTCCTTTAGATCTGCCACTCCATCTGTTTAATAGGTTTGATATCTCACATTGCACGTGACTTGCAGGTTCAGAATGCTGTGCGTAAACATAGTCACACAAATATATAACATCATAAAAATCTTGTTCTGCAGATGTTTTAAATTTCAAAGAAGTCTTAAAACAAAAAGCATGTAAATTAATTACAGTTAACTTGCTATGAGCTCTAATTGCTTTTTTCACAGTTTGAAACCATTCATGCTGTATAATTAGCTTGAACTGAAGCCATTTCGAGCTTCTGAAACCTTGGAAGGCAAAAATAAATCAATACAACCTCTGCTACTTTGCTGAGACTCAAGTATCCAAAAAGCACACTTTTAGAACACTAATTCTCTCAATCGAGACACAAAAATCAGCAGCATGACATAGCTCCTTGTAGCTTAGCACGATTAATCTATTAAATGGCATGTAATTGGCTGGGTTTTACTTTTTCACACTTGGCTAGAACTATGAGGCTGCAAGGAGCTCTGGCAAGGCTAAATGATAGCTCCTGAAACTGGGACAGGATGTCTCAGAAGACCTCATGTCTCATTTAATTGGCAAAAATATATCTATGGGATTTAAATACCTCATGGATTGCTGCGCACAAATATGTCCTATCACGGAGGAAATTAAATGGTGTGCAAGCTTTTATGCTATAATGCAGATAAACTGCAAATATACATCTAGAAGATTTTCCAAGTCAAAGTGGGGCAAAACATTTTGAGGTTGCTATTAATGGACAAACCAGACTTCATACGAATATAAGCTAAAATACACATGCATGCATTTGCTCAGCAAACAGTACCATCACCCCAATTGTGGTTATTCTGCAATTACATTCAAACGTGCTATATTTTTGCAAAACAAGCCTAAAGTTTTTGTCCATTTTGTATTAAAGTTTAGGTTATTTTTTCTTAATGTTTAAAGGACAATCACCAAACCCAAACCCCACATACTTTTTTATTTGGAATATTTCAACAAAACAGGCAATATAAAGATATAGTCCATTAAGAATTTGTAAAGGCTTTCATTAGAGGATGCAAAAAAAAAAAACCCAAAAAAAACAACCAAACAAACCAAACGAACAAACAAAAGAGAATAAGGTCACTGTAACCGAAGATAGCTCTTGCAGAGTTCATGGTCCCTGATATCCCCCCAACCTCCATTTTTAACATGAGGGGCCACTCCCCCAGCCCCTGACGCAGGCAGTCTCTTTGTGATGAGCAAAGTTTTTGGGAACAGCTGGTTGGTGCTGCTCTGAAGAATGTTTTCTATCTTTGTCTTCTGAGTGTTGGGCATACAGGTTGACTTCTTATGGTGCATGCCGCAATCGCCAGCATGAAAGATGCGAGGTGCTTCACTCACCATGACCTTCCAAAAAGTGGGCAAACAAGCCACGGTGAGGTGCTGTAGGGACCAGTCCCAGTTGTAATCGTCGTAAGTGCAGAAGGCATCTGTGCATTGGAGGAGTTTCTCGTACGTCTCTCTGTTCATGGCCATGCCCATGTTGTGCTCTGTGGATTTCCAGGCCTTCACCTCCACTCTGTTGGCTTTGCTGGCGTAGCCAATGTGCCCATAGCTCCCTAGTGAAAGAATATCACAGTCAGCACACTGCTCTCTCTTCAGAGATGTCATCAGCTTGAGAAGATGGTAGAAGTCTGGTGCTAAATAGTGGTCTTCTTCAATAAGCAGCACTAGTCCTTTGTGATCCTTCAATGCACGTACTCTGTCCCAAACAAAATGCAACTTCCACCACCAGTGGTGTTTGGTTTGAGAAAATTTGGCCTCACGGTAGTGGCCAAACGAGTCCGGGTACTCTGCATTTATGCAGCCGAGTTTTAAGGCGTCTTTCTTGGAAATGTCCCTGGGGCAGTCCCTGGGGTCATTTCCAGGGAACTCGTGAGGGTAGAGCTGGATGCTGAAAGGAAAGAATATTTGGAGTACAAGGCAGAAGTCGATGGATGATACTACTTGATTGATCTCTGGAGACCAGAAGTCATGGCTGAATATTAGCAGGACATTCTCTATGCCTTTTGCTTTTCTCAAGCTTTCTACAAGCAGCCTCAGGTACTCTGGCCGGTTGTGAACCTGAACCACTACCACCAGATCATCCTTCTGCCGCACTGAGCCGAACTTCTCCTCGTTTCTCAAAGTCTGGTCAAAGTTGAGTTGGAACACAATGCCCCGATACACCAGAGTGCTATTATCCACCTCAGGCTTGGGGGCTACTTGTTTTTCTGGAGGCGTTTCGTTGACTGGTTTCCGTGTTACTGGTACTGTGACCTGTGCCTGGCTGCTAATGCTGCTCCTCTTAACAGTCTCTGCTTCCTTAGGAAAAACAGTACTTCCTTTTTTCTGTTTCCCACTACTCCAAAAGGCAAATCCACAGATTACAACCACCAGAGTCAGTATTACAACTTTCCTCTTGTAGATTCGGAATCTCATGATAAGCCTTAACCCAGTGGGACAGTAAGAAAAATAGCAGTAAAAAAACACAATAGTAGGCTTGTTATCAAAAGTGACCTGTGCTCCAGAATTGCTATGAAACTTTACTGTAGAAAGTTGAGCTTTTTTTTCCCAGATCTCTAATATTGGAATGTAAACTTTGATGGGATATCAGTGTTGCCAAGGAATAATCCCATAAGGCATGTTGCTTAGAGGCAGGAGGGTTGCATCTTAAAATCTGTGAAAGAGAAAAGGCAGATTTAAATTCTCATATTTCAGATTTACTCTGCTAGTTTTACTAATGACAGGGTACTACTGCCTATTACATGACCACCAATCACACATTACAACATTATGTTCATACTGAAGTATGAAAGTATTAGTAACACCACTGAACAAATTAAAAACTGTCATCTACATTATCTTTTACCTTTTGGCTGCACTCAGTAATAAACAGAATATTAAAACAAAAAATATCTATGTCTCCTGTCACTACACAGTCATCTAAAACATTTCAAAGCAGTTTTAAAGCAAATCATGTTTATGATCCCTGCACAAATTGTGTGTTGTACCAACAGGTCCTCATCCACACTAAATATGCAAGTTTAATACTGAGATAAATAATATGACTTCATGACTGAATACTGTGAAATTATCACAAAACAATAAACTCAATACATTAGAATGTTTAAATACAAACAACATTATTCTCTAGATAAATAAGAGTAAAGTTGCTAGACTTTGCAGTAAGGTGCAATATCCAATATACCCCGTCTTCCTCAGCTTATCTATTTGTTTGTGCACAGCAGAAGATACAATGTTATCAAGGAATAGTATTGGCAATGATCTGTGAAAGCTTTAGCCTAGTTGATTAAATCATGTTGATTCGTCTACCTATGTTCTTTGACAGTGGAATAATATGAAATGCCAGTCAGCCACTTTCTAAGATATTTCTATGATTGGAAAAAATCATGTTGCAAGATGTGATATATGAAGAGGAATTTGTGCCAAATTGAAAAGCAGTCACTGCAGTGGAAAAACGTGAAGTGCAATGAACACATGACATTACTTTTCCATAGCGACATGCAGAATAAGAACCAAAATAAAAAAAACAAACCCTCTCTAACATTGTTTTCACGTAGCTTTACCTCTTTACTGAAAAATGTATGAGAATTTGCATTTTAAAAACAAAATGCTGAATTAATGTCAGAAATGAATACAATCTTCCTTGATATATAATGAAGGCGCAACTATATTGCTTTTCTCTGTGCAATACTCGAAACAACGTTAAATCAACATAACGAATCTTTCACTTTTTATTTTGGCATGTTTTCAACATGTTAAACTTTAATTTATGTGTGAATTGCATTTCACCGTTTTGCTTCTATTTCAATAAGGCAAATACATTAGAAATACAAAAAAAGGAGGTCAAGTGACACAAAGAAAGAGACAAAGAAACAGAGGGTTTGTTTTTCATTTTGGCACATATTTCGCATGTCACCTATGGAACAGTGTGAGGTGTACGTGCATGTGGGCATTGTATTTCACAGTCATTACATTTTAAAGTGGACTGTATTCAATTCAGACATGAATTCAGCATTTCGTTTTTTTTAAATGCAAATCCTCATGCATTGTTCTCCAACTACGAAAACAAGGTAATAGAGGGTTTGGTTTTCATTGCGGCAGGTATTCTGTA
Organism: Piaractus mesopotamicus; assembly: GCA_023558415.1. Classification (NCBI taxonomy): domain Eukaryota; kingdom Metazoa; phylum Chordata; class Actinopteri; order Characiformes; family Serrasalmidae; genus Piaractus; species Piaractus mesopotamicus. The sequence goes on from JAILXH010038391.1 coordinate 35,114, forward strand.
TGTCACTATGGAAAAGTAACGCCATGTGTGCACTGCATTTCACGTTCATCTACTATAGTGACTGCTTTTCACTTTGGCACCAATTCCTCACCATAGTAATGAAGGACTTTCAGCATGACTGACAGTTAAGCGACCATGAAAGTTATGCGTTTGATACGTTTTAGACATGAAGCAATTGGAAATTGTCTCTCCTCATGAAAATTCGTAACAGATGTGCTGACGGGTTTTGAATTACAACATTGTTCTTATAACGTATGAAAATAAAAGCTACTTGTGAATTATGCCGCCGTCATAGTAAGAAAAACCCTGACAACTAACGTTAGTTATAGCTAACCTTATTTATAAACGATAACAAATTCATGTTCGCGTAAAATGGTCATCATCACGATACGCGTTTTACATAACTAATGTTACGTTTGGCCAGAAGTGTGGCTGTGTTAGGCTGAACTAAAGCCAGTTTTGTCTTGATCGTACAGCAGTCAGATCAGGGAGAAAAAGCAGCCCAGCCGAGTTGAGTCCAGCTGCACAAACTCTGCCAGCGCCAAGCCAGCTAACGCTAGCTACGGGTTTACGAGAGACAGCTAATCGGCTAGCGCGCTAACGGGCTGCATAACATTCACCGTTAGCAGACAAACCGCGCAACATTACCACCGCAAACGTTAACCTCTCTTTCCTATGTCTGTGAAGGAGCTATTCTCGCAAACAATGTCTGTATAGCGATTTGTCGTGGAAGGTTGCTGGTAGCTTAGCCAGCTAGCTGGCAGTTCCAGATGTACGACAACCGCGACGCTACGGTTAGAGCTAGCCTAGCGAGGTAGCGAGCAAAATGCCAAGCTGTAAACCAGCCAAAACGATCAACCAGTTTCGCTACCAGTCCGAAATTAAAACTATATCGGGTCGCAGACACGTTCAAAGAACATTACTTACAGCTGACGAGGCTGTGCACTGCGGCTATCATAGCCAGAGTCGTTGCAGCACGGGTCTGATAAATTATGTTCAGTCCATTTCTGTTTCAGCGCCCCTGTTCTTCCATCTACAGAGGGAAAAAGCCTGGCTGGCTGGCGCGCGCTCACATACAGCTTCGCACAAAACTGGCCCCGCTGACGACCTATTTCCCATCATGCATTACACCTCTGGAGGTTTGTGGTGTTATGACAGCGCTGATGTCACAGCCTAGCTCGTATTTCTAATATACGTGTATAATTATCCTAAAAAAACTAATATACGATCATAACTGTACAGTGTGCACCAGTTCTACGGGGAATCTTTACTAGGATGTGCTTATTGTTTTAAACAAACACATCATTAGACACAATTTCATCAGTGATTGACTTTTCATGAAAAAGAATGGGTTCTGATACAGTGCGATCACATCTCACATCAACAACCAGCTTTTCACAATACAAGACAATAGTGCTGATTGTGCTTGTGCATGTTGGATTGTATGACTGGGAGGGTATTGGCAGTATCTGGGACAGCTCTGGCTGGTTGGGGTTCTTTGGCGCACCTCTTACTGTGCTGCAATGGCATTTATCAAAGTTTCCAAGAACCAGTTGTGTTACATCCAAGTAACTTACACTGAGATGCACTGGCCGCTGTTTGGAGACTTTGAAAGGTTAAACTAAACTTTTAAAGGTTGAACTACCAAAATATTTGTTTCTTTGTTAATTTGCTTGTTTATTTGTTTAACGCATACAATAGCAAACTTGAGATACCCAAGGTTTATCATTGGGGCCCAGCGTTATAAGCTGGGGTGATGTAATCAGCAGTTAGACTGCATATCCCCAGCAACAGGTAGTTTGGACCGTGGCAACTGAAGCATCTGGAATAAAACATCTGGATTGTGCCAACTTTAACTCAAACTTTAAATGAAAGGTGAGATCAAACCAAAATTAGGCTATGTGACCACCCACACCAAAGGTACATTTGGGATTTATTAAGTGACAGAACATTCTGGCCCGACACCAGGATCATTGGATATCTGAGCTTAAGCCTTATAAGCTCCTGGTGCCATCCGATCCCTAATACTGACACAACCTCTGTGGTCAGCAAACACAAGTCAGCAGCATGTTTTGCCAACATCCTTTATGTCTAATTAGGAGCCTGTGTGGTAATGCAGAAATGAACATACCGAACCACAAATGCTATTTACTGACCACCCCAAACACCCCTGACAATTTACATGAACGTGTTAAGTGCTGTGAATGAGCTGTGAAGGATTTCCTTTTGCAAAAATAACATGCATGATAACATGATGATAAACCAAAGGTGAAAAAAATTATTTGGGGCTTTGCCCACCCCTGGTGCCACCCATGCCAAACACCTTGGTTGCAATTGGACCTTCCAATATAGCAATAGCCATTTCATGTTTTTAATTAATATCTGATTAAAGACTGAATCAGTGAGAGTAGTCCACATGCATGAACTAAAGATACATAAAAGGATTCTGGCTAGAAGAAATTGTTTGAGATCTTTTCTATTCAGATCTCCCAACCTGTTAAAACAACAATGCTTGTCAGTGGTTTTGAGTACTAAAAGCATGAATACGTTTGATAAGCATGAATACGTTTGAACCTGTTATTGGGAAAATAACTTCACAGATAAGTATTCTTAGCAGTTCTTTAACAGATAAATGTGATCAGGTGTGTTTGAGCAGGTAAATCACCAAACTGTGCTGAAAACTGGCCCTCCAAGACCAGAGTTGTGCACCCCTGCTCTGGAGTTTACTCAGAATGATAAAATAAAGAAAAACCATCCAGTGAGCGGCAGTTCTGCAGAGGGGAATGGACAATGGCCAGATTGGTTAAAGCTACAGAAAGGCTACAGTCACTCTGATAGTCATTCTGTACAGTTGTGGTGAGCAGGAAAACTCAGAATGCACAAACTGTTGACCTTGAGGCGGATGGGCTACAAGAGCAGAAGACCACATTGGCTTTCACTTCTGTTAGCCAAGAACAGAAAACTGAGGCTGCAGCTGTAGTCTGGTCTGAAGAATCTCAATTTGTGCTGAGGCTCACAGATGGTAGGGTTAGACACAATGGACCCAACCTGCCTTATGTCAACAGTCCAAGCTGGTGGAGGTGGTTTAATTGTACGAGAAAGGTTTTCTTGGCACATTTTTGGCCTGTTGATACCAATCATCATTTGAATGCCACAGACTATTTGAGTACTGTTGCTGACCATATGCATCCTTATTTCGAAATAATGACTTCTAGAAGTTGACTTAATATCTTGAAATAGCAACTTATTCTGAAGTCATTTCCCAAAAAACCCACTCCGAAGATAGTAGGTCAGAGAAAAAAGTATTTATTTTAACATAGTATGTCAAAAATTATTTCGACAGAAACAATTATTTGGAGATAGAGGATTTTGACATACTGCTTCCAGAAACAGAGAGTGAAAAACACAGTCGATCTTTCTTCTCTCTCTCTGGTGGGAATATAAATGTAAGCAGTCAGTCAATCCCTGTATGTGATGAACTCTGCGGGTCTCCGTCTCGGCCTGAAGAGGGCGACCTTCGCAGCTCAGTCTGTAAAATCACTGGTTATTGCTCGGAAGAAGAACGGTTTATTCGCGCATGCGCTCCGGTGTTCCTTCCTTTTCGACATCCCGAGCGAGAGAGACAAGATGGGCCACCAGCAGCTCTACTGGAGTCACCCGCGGAAATTCGGCCAGGGATCTCGGTCCTGGTCAGTAACAGCACCGTTACATCCCTGATAACGCTTAGTTTTTATCGGTGCGCGGATTTCTTAGTGCGTCTCTGATGAAGTTTGTTTTAAGGCGAGCTGCGTTGAGACCACATGGATGTAGCGCCCGAGCTAACATGGCGGTCTGGACTGGGGCTTGGCGCGGTGCGGCTAGCTTAGCTGCCCGTCTCCGCTTAGGGATGTGATTTTTGCAAGAAAAGTGTTGAACCTAACAAGGTGTTTTTAGATGTTTTAAATCACGTAGAACGTGTGAGCCACCGATAGTTATTTCTTATGGTTTCCATTAAAATACAGGTTACATTTTAGGTGTAACCGGTGAGCTTTGACTACGACTAATGTAAACTTGCTGGCTAACGCTCGTCGTCTCCGCTGTAGATGCTAGTTAGCTACTGGCGCTCTTTCGTCTGTGTGCCTAAAACTAATAGTACAATGCCGTGAATTAATGAGTAAATACATTTTCGTTCCCGTATGAAATCTGAGTAGTTTGTTGGTACGCGCCAACAGTTGAGTGTGGGTAGTCATGTTTCCTCTTGTAACATTATAGGCCTTCAGTTGTGGAAGTTGTTTCATGCATAACTGACATTCTTTAATCTTATCGCAGCCGTGTGTGCTCAAACAGACATGGACTGATCCGCAAATACGGGCTCAACATGTGCCGTCAGTGCTTCAGACAATACGCAAAAGACATCGGCTTTGTGAAGGCAAGTATTTCCTCTTAGTGCTTTTATTGTGTCCACAAAGTATAACAGTGGAAATAAGGGCAAGATAATCAGTACAGCATGTATAGAAGTAAACAAGGATGAACAAGTGACAGAAATAACACGATGTTATGAAGGGATGCAAGACCCCCCCTTGCCGTTTCTGAGGGTCTTGGTGAGGATAGGAAGCTTTTAACCAGTTAGTCATCTTCACCAGTTAGGGATCCAGTATTTGTTTAAAAATAGTGTAGAAATTGAACATTTGTTGTGAAAGGATACTTTTCTGAAGTTTTAAAGAGGTCTTCTAATTTTTTCATTTCTCTTCATTTCAGCTGGATTAAGCTTGTGGATTGCTGAGCTTCAGCCATGTGGAAACATCACCCTCCCAGGCAACCAAAATGACATCGTTTTGGAATTATCAATAAACACTTTTTTTCTGGTTAAAACTTCTGTCTTTCTTTTCTGAAGTATGTACAAAAATGTGTTCACTTTGGTATAATTCATTTGGTCAGATTCCTTTCCGGTGACTTAATTGTATTTTGCATATATTTAGTTGTTTAGCCATAATATTCAGGCCTTCTCTGGTTTAGTTAACACCCCTTAGATATGTCTGCTGCTCTACTTTTGTATGGATGCACATATAATCCAGAAAAATTGGCCTGACGAGTACTTTGACAGTATCCGCTCATTTTGAGGAATTCAGGTTGTTCACCTGCTGTGAATTTCTTAGTAGGAATTGATTAGTGGCCCATTTTCCTAGATCTTTTAATAACTTATGTGCACATGAGGGTAAGAGCAGCATGAAGGGGAAAAAAAAAAAAA
>JAILXH010038429.1:0-15028 GCA_023558415.1 Piaractus mesopotamicus
CAAGTTTTTCACTCACCTGTGTCCCTGTACTCTTGTGATGTGACAATAAATCTGATTTGATTTGATTTGATTTGAAGTAACATATTCGTAGTCGTGTAATCGAGTAATCGTGGCAGCCCTATCTGTGAATGCAATATACCTTCCAATATATTAAAAACACTTTGGTGAAGCCTTGACGTGACTTGGTTAAAAATTGGCCAGCCATTTTTTGACTACAATTATTTGTTTTTTGGATCATGTGAATATCTTGATTCTTCCAAACACCCAAAGAACACCTGCAATTGATCAGGATGCTCACAGCAAATAATAAAACATAACACTTTCCACGAATCCTGTATTCACAATGCTTTTATAAGGTGTTATATGGAATACAAAATACCTTATAATGCCTGCCATTGCCAGTTAGATTTACTTTTCTCACTTACAGCCTGTAAAGAGCACTTATAATGCTCTATAAAATATTATGTACTAAAGTAAAAATTCTTTAACATTTAAAAGACACCCTCATTGCATTTAAACCCTGTAATGTCCTGGCACAAAGCTCTATAAAGTGTTTTTACTGCATAACAACATAAGTGTGTACAATCTTCTTATGACCAAATATTATGATACATTATGGAGCCTGACTTTCTAAAATTGATACACTCTTAAATTATAAAGTGTTATGCATGTAATTATAACAATTTGAATATGACAACAAAGTTTGTTAATAATATAAGTATCTGTAAATATTTTATAGGACACCTTCAAAATAGTGTGACTGGTATTATGTACGCCACATAACACCTTATAAATGCATTTATAGTGCATTTTGAAGACAGGATTTATAGGACGTGTTACCGAAACGATATGTTGAGCAGACCTAAATTAAACTCAAAACCCTTCAGGAAGTCAGCATCTCTATGGCATGTCCAGGAATCGAACCAGAAACCCTACAGACCCATCATATTTCAGGCCCTACTGTGAAGACCTTACTCATTGCATCATTGCTTTATATAAACAGAAGAAAATCTAGCCCAGCACAATTAACACTTCCTTATCAAGCTCAGTCTATGTTATAACTATAGTCTCTATATAATCTATTGCACTCACAAGCCATTAAGCCTATTATCTTCATTAGTTAATGAAGGGCAACTGTGAACTGTGTGTAAAGTTAGCTTTAACAATCAGTTACTAAGTTGAGACATGCTAATTCACTACAATTACTGTTTAGTAGTCTCAGTACTTTTTGCACATAACAGCAATGATCAACGGTATAATTACTCCTTTGCCTATTCATTCTAATAAACAGGAGTGAAAACTACATACCTCCTGCATTCAAAAACTGGCAGTGCAAAAGAATTTTCCCCTTCCTCCTTTCAATTTGAAACATTTTCCCCATCATAAACGTGGCAGAATTGTGTTCTTTTTCATCTGTAATTACTGATTGGTCCCAAGGACATGCTGCTGTTCTTTCTTTAAGACAATAAAATACAACAGAATGAAATCCAACAGCTTGCAAACCTTTCAAAGAGACTTCTAATGTTTTAATGCTGCCAAAATAATATGAACCTTGACAGAACCATGCAATTCAATTCACTTTATTCATATGTGGGTTTATTATACCCACCACCACTAAACAGAGACTAAACATAGCTGTTTCATAACAGACAATACTTTCCCACTGTTGTACTGAGCATTCTACTTTAGGTGATGATTGGCTGTAGTGATGTACAATCCACGTTAACAATACACAGAAGCGGAATCTGTCTGTCCTTAACCCTTTAAAGCCAAGGCAAAAAAATCTACTTTTGTCTCTTATTAAGTTTTTATTCTGCTATGTAAAGATTATGATCTAACTCCCATTTTGAACAAGTAAACATGAAAAGGAACATATTTCATAGCTTTAATGTTATTCTGATAACACAAATCAATAATAATCTCTTAGTGATCTAAGTTCTGTTGTGAATGTGTGATGAAGCAACATCAACACAAGAGCTTCATGAAATGAGTTTCCATGGGCAAGCAGATGCACACAAGCCTAAGCTCATTATGTGCAATGCCAAGTGTCAAGCCACTGTACTCTGGGGCAGTGAAAACGTTCTCTGGAGTGATGAATCACACTTCACTATCTGACAGTCTGATTGATAAATCTAGGTTTGGTGGATCCCACAAAATCTCGAGAGACTTACCAGAATGCATAGTGGCAACAGTAAAGTTTGGCAGAGGAGGGATAATGGGACTGGGGCTGTTTTTTTAGGGTCTGGGCTAGACCCCTTAGTTCCAGTGAAGGGTAATGCTAGTGCTATGGCATACAAAGACATTTTAGACAAACATATGCTTCCAATTTTGTGGCAACAGTTTGGGGACTCTGTTCCAGCATGATTATGCACAAAGTGAGGTCCATAAAGACATGGTTTTACATGTTTGGTGTGGAGGAACTCCAGTGGTCTGCACAGAGCCCTGACTTCAAACCCATTCAACTTTTACACCTTTGAGATGGACTGGAACGTCAATTGTGAGCCAGACCTTCTTGTCCAACGTCACTGTCTGACCTCACAAATGCTCTTTTGACTGAATAGGCACAAACTCCCACAGACACACTCCAAAATCTTGTGAAAAGCTTGCCAGAAGAGTGGGGGCTGTTATAGCCATAAAGAGGGTGCAATATAATACCGTAGGTGGTGCTGAGCTGAATAATTGCAGTGCTTAAACTGTAATCCTAATAGAGCGGTGGGACAGAGAAAGATATAAAAGGGTAAGTCTACTCCTGGTTTTGCCACTGAATCTTTTGGTATATAATAAAATCTCCACTTTCATGAACATTCTTTTTTATTATTCTGTCACAAGTTTATCTTTGTGGTCATTCTGTCCTTTGAGCTGGGGAATAAAGTCATTCATGTCCCTTATCCAAGCAGATGGAATTAATTAGCTGATGTGAAAAAAAAAACAATGTAGCAAACTAGTTTTAGCACATTACACAATGCCAACATGGCTTTTGATGTAAAAATAGATTATTTTCCATGAGAATAGACTTTGAAGTCACACACTTTCAACATCATATAGGACCTTTGAAATCATTCAAACAGCAAATTGTTCATGCAGCTGCTTTATTACCTGTCATGTTTTTTTTTCCAGCTGTGAATTCTTACTTGGAGGTTTTGCTCTATTTTGCTTTACATGAATCTTTATAATTCTCTACTTCATGATAGTGCAGAACAAATCATCTTGTAAACTGAAGGTCAACATTACAGGAAGATATACATACATCCAAAGCACAAAATAATCTCAAATGTGTTTTTACTATTCTAGTATTCCGCTGTTCACACACATAGCACCTAAGATGAGATATTAAATAAAGCCCAGGGCAAAAAAAAAAAAAAAACACCAAAAAATTGCTAAATTTTACAGAAATGTACAAAGTGGGAGCGAAAATGCCTCCAAACTGAATTTCATATTACTGACATATTGTTCACTGACACTGATGTTAATCTTCTTAGGCTGGACATCCATGGGCAGGAAAGGTTGAAACATAGTGTTTGATTTAAAAGCTAGAATCAATTTTGTTGTGGCAGCAGTAGAGAACTCTGAACACAGTAAAAAACCTCTCTCCAATGCCTAAAACTGCAAACACAACAAGATCTACAGTGAAAATGGCACTTCTATATTTAAATGCTAAAAACACCTATGATTGTACAGAACATTTATTTCAGTGCACTGATTAAATTAAAGCGTTTGTGATAATTAGTTGACTTTATCTTCCCTTTCTGTAAGGTTAGAAAAATGCCTCCATAAAGCTTTAAAAATGTTGCTGAGAACCAGATCCACTGACAAAAACACCAATTTCTGATGTTGATTGTGTAGCAAAGAGAAAGTAATACATTCTTACAGTTAAGAGCGGCTAATTACTGTGGCAGAGTCAGAACACTGGATACTGGGTCCCTTCTAGCCCATCTAAAACCGCCTAAGCTGTTCCTCCCCTCTAACCAGAACCGAAAACCGCAGAGATTACGGTAGGAGGTGGTGGCGCTGAAGGCGTGGCGCACAGACGCTCGAAAGAATGCCTCGGCCGCTGCCACACTCGATGGGGCGTCGCTTTCAACAGCTTGCCTTAATGATTGATGCCTGCTCCTGGGCCTAAGGAAAACACAGTGCTCTCTCTACACAAGCCCAGCTCGATGGCTGCTGCCGGGGGCTAGGGCCAAAAGCAGCCAGAGACTTCCAGAATGGCACAGTCTTCATTCGGGGGCCATCTGTTGCTGAGACTGATATAGATATCACAGGAAAGGATCCCTCTGAGGAAGAAAGGCAAACATTTTCACACAGAAAAACCTGTCTCGTAGCACTTACGAGAGGATTTGGCTGTCTGTGTTTCAGAGTGATTATCCTATCAAAAGTGGATGTGCTGTAGTAGTGTCAAACTATTTCATGCTCGGTGAAAGTCTTTGTTAGAATAAGTACTTTTGAGCTGTGCTATTGTGAGCGCGATTCTCTTTCTCTTTCTCTCACTCTCTCTCTCTCTCTTCACTGAATGTGCGGGAGAAAGTGGGTTGAAGTCCTGGCCCCCTCAACTGACATTTAAGTGAGTTAATTAAATGCGGTTGACGGGAGCTGATTGACAGGTGGTGTATCCTTCTTCTCAGCGAAGGTGGTCACCAGGGGTTGCTTAGGCCGAGGCTATGACACTTGACAGAGGCTGTCTGGGTGGCTATTGAACTGTGGCAGAATGCTATTATGGATGATAATACCGGCAGCAATGAACCCTGTTCTATATAAAAGTGCCTGGCCCTTACTTTCCCTATGGGTCCCTGAAGAGGCCTGCAGTGTTTAAGTGCAGACAAAGGCAAAGATGAGAGATAGCCGCGGAATCCTTCATTCCAAAAAAAAATGGCTGACCTCGTTGTCCTTCAGCTGCCAAAGCACTGATTCACACACAGAAAAGAATTTCAAATGAATTCGATTGGACCTTTTTTTAATCAAGAAAAGTTAATCAATTAATTGAAAGTCACTTTCACATGCCAAATACAAGGCTCTTAGTTGCACAAGTGTTTTCTAATTAGCACAAAAGCACAAAAATCTTATATCACTTAAAAAAAAACCAAAAAAAAAAACACTGGTTCAGGCTTCACCTACCTTCCTCTTTTTGAGTGACAGCTCTCTATCTTACAGCAGTAAAAATCCTGTTGCATGTATACAGAAGCACAATCCTTCCCTAGAGTGAATTAGCACACTGCCTACTGATTGTGCTATTCATTGGATATATTTGTTAGGCTACAAGTTACTCCCATTAATATACATCAGGCATGTGTTTTTGTCATTTATTTTAACATCACTGACCTATACATGTGCCACTGGACATAGAGAATACACAGGTGCCATTTATATATTATGGAAGAAAAAAATATACTATATTAGGGTTGAACAATATTGACAAAATGCAACACTGTGATATTTCGAACATTCACCCAAATAAAGCATTCCCAAAATGGGGCTAATAGTCAAATAATGCCAGTTTTCACTGTAGCACTGAGAAAATTAAGGCAGTATTTCAAAATTCAGGTTATCGCTGTACACAAAGGTAGAAAGATCTAGGGCAAATATCCAATTGTGACTTTTCTGGAAAATGTTGGTGACTGCGATTTAAACTTTGATTATTTTGTATAAATAATGTCTAAGCCTGGTTTTTGGCCAAGAAGACCAGAATACCCCTTTTTTCTAGCCTGAGGCTGGAACACTGAGCATTGGGTGCCAGACTGCCAGTGAGTTGGGGTTGTAGATTTCTGTACACAGCACACAAGGGTTTTGTTCACAGCAGTTCACAAGCTCTGTGTTATTATGTTTAGTTTCACCACTTAAAACTTGTTAAGAAAACATTATTGACAATACAGGCTATAATTAAAGCTGTATCTGTTAAGATTTGAAAATAACATACTTTTAAATTGTGATTCCGATATAAAAATGACTCTTTCATAGTGCAATCTGTTCTAATCACCACATTGGAATTCTGTTGCACAGTTTTACAATTTGCAATATATCCAAGATACTGAAAACACAATATGACTTGGCTGGGTATCATAAAATGTTTTTATTTGAATTTTTCTATTAGACAAAAAAGTGGGAGTGTTTTGAAATGAGGGAGGTGCTGAAAGTGGGTGCATTTACAGACTGTAACAGTCTGCAAAGTAATGAAGAAGTGCTGATGTCAGTAATGCTTGCAAAGTGAAATTTAGACAGCTAATCACCAATTAGATTTCAGAACAAGCTTGCCTATTGGCTCGAGGATGCTGAGAAGATTTGATGACAGGATGCTGGCAAAATTCTAAAGGTACTGAAATTTGGTATTGAATGACAAAAATTTTTAATACTCAGTAGTGCTAAAGCAATTTGGTTGGAACCATTATGTACTGGTCTATGATACCCAGCTCTAGATTTCTAAATTTTCTAATTTGTTAAATATGTCATTTTCTAGTTTTCTTAATGCACTAAACCAAGACACAAAACAAGTGAAGAATTAGCATTACCTAGGAATGAGGAGCACTGATTGTGTAATGGTTACTTACTAATTATTAATTTCTATATTTTATTGGATTATGTGAATGCCTTGATTCAATCAAACACTCAGATAACATCTGTGACTGTTTAGGATGCTCACTGCACACAATAAAATGCTCAGAGATTGGCTATTTTGCATATTGTATACTTCTGCAATACCACTACTGTGAAGGCAGATGTCATGATAATGATTAAGTAACGACTGTGCAGCCCTATGCTTCAAAGTTTGGTCATATAGGTAAGACAAAAAAAAAAAAAGAACTGCATGGCTACAGGAAACTGGCCTAAGGGATCTCTAAACAGTGATATATCAAACTCAATCTCTAGTCAAGTCTTATGCAACATATTAAGCACACATCAAGTGCAGAGATTAAAAATACAGCAGGAGAGAAGCAGAAAGTACACAGGCACTGACGGCGAATCAGTCGCAGGAAAACAATAGAAAGGAGGCGAACTTCGCATGAACTCCTCAGGAACAAGATAAAAGGCGGCGTTTGCCTTGCGAGACGGCAGCCTGACAGCCCAAAGACATCTGCATGGGTAATGCAAAGTGATGCCTAAGTGTGCCTGTGATCACCTCACCTCACTGAGTGGATCCATCCAATTTGGAAGTGGTGACACATAACTGGGTTTGCGGTGATAAGAAAGGCTCGCGGGGCCTCAGGAAGGTGTTTGGCAGGCACGTTTAGCTAATGACAGCCAAAGCTTCCTGAGAGGCACAGGACAGCCGAGAGAGAGAAATGAGAGAGCTTTGGGTGTGTGTTTAAAAGGAGTGGTAGAGTTGATTAAGCTATTGTTTTAGAAGGTGGAGTCTCACTGCTACCTTTGCAGCTGATGTAGAAAACGATCTAAGTCTGAGTCTCAGCAATTGTAGGATGGACTGCCAAACAATTGCCAACATATTCCAACACTCATCGTATAGCATGTGGGAGGATAATCTGGGGCTGAGCAACATGACAAAAATATAATATCACAAGGCTTGAAGACATTTTCAAGACACAAAACGTAATTTTCTGAGATACTGCCATGTTTAAAGCATGCTATTAAGACTATAAGAGCATTCTTTTATTTAAGACGTTACTACATGTAATTAAATAGAACCAATTATGCTCTTCTGAACTCCTGGCATTGTCAGGATTTAAACTTGTTACAATAGGGCAAGACCTTAGACAGCTATGCCATTTGGGAGCCCCTCTTTTTTCATATTAGCAGTACCGTTGGTTGTATAAGTGTGCAAATCCTTTTAAAACAGGGGATGTAGTTGTGTTCAGAGTTAACAAATCACATTCAAGATGATATCCAAATATGAGAGCATACACCTGCCAAAGTAATTCTTGTTAACCCCATCAGATGTTCCTGACATCTTCATGATTACATCCTAGGGGACTAGATTCATGAGGATCAAACATCTACAGAATCTTACTTTTAAAAGTTACAGATCAGAAGATATTTTAACACATTTAGATGTACCATAGAGCACTATGAAGGCTGTAATCAATTGGTAAAAAAAAAAAAAGGTGGCACCACTGGGACATTGCCATGGTCAGGAAAATCCTCAAAAGTTGATGACAGGACAAGAAAAAAAATTGATCAGGGATGCCCCTAAAAGGCCTACAGCAACATTAAAAAAGCTGGTGGAATTTATGGCAGATCCTGACCACTCCTTGCATGTGACAACTATCCTTCATATTCTGCATATGTCTGGGCTTTGGGGTACTGCAAAAAAACAGAAGCCATGGTTCAGAAAAAAAGATCATCCAGACCTATCTAAAGAAGAAAAATACATGCAATCAGCCAAAACAATCTGGTGAGCTCATCAACTAAAGATCACAAAACCTACTGTGAAGCATGGTGGTGGCAGCATAATGCTTTAAGGGGGCGACTTCTTTTTAGTTTTGACAGGAGCTCTAGTCAAGGCAGCTGTGATAACAACTAGCCTTAAATATCAAGATATTCTGGCAAAAAAACCTGCGTACAGAAGATCACCTGGTAAAGAAGCATGAACTTTGTTACAAAGGACAAAGGACATTTATAAAAATGCACTTGAATTTTATTCTAAATTTGTTCTTAAAACAATCTCAGCATTTGTGTACAAATGATTTATCAAAACAAAATGTTCAGGAATCATGTACTGTCATGGACACTGGCACTGCTGTTTACATGTTAATGTGGAAATTTGTGATCATCTGTATTTTTTTTATACCAAATTCATATTTTTTTAAATCACTACTGAAACACTACTTTGCACAAGCACATAGGTCAGATATGTGCATATGAATATATTATTATTATTATTATTATTATTATTATTGTTAGTAGTAGTAGTAGTAGTATTACTAATAATAACATATACTATAATATATTGTTAATATATTATAAATGAGGCCCCAGGTGTAAGGACTGTTTTACCTGAAGACTTATTGCTGTAATAAATGCAAAACGTGCTTTATTAAAGTATTAGCTGGCGAGTATTAGTTGGCACTTAATCAGGTTTTTTTTTTATTATTATTTTCCTAATAACTGCCCATATGTTTTTCTCCTCAATTTTGTTGCTTGCAATTACATTAAAGATGGAAAAATGTCTTCATTTCTGGCTTTACATCACAAAAACCTATAGAAACATATATATGCTTTAAACATATTTGTTATTTGCAGTCAAAACTGAACATACAGACCAGCATATAACTGTTTTATGCAGAATCATAATACTGTGTAATGACTATGCCTTTGCCAAGACCATAGAGAGGCCTACAGTCAGTGGTAACCCTTATTTTAATGAAGCCGCCATACAACAGAACAATACAGCAACAATATTCAACCTGGGGGAAAAAATATCTGTTCTCAAGGAACCATCCCCCTGGCCAATCTGTTGCTGTTATTCCTGAAGAAAAAAAAAATCTTATCTATTCAAGAGGTAAGCCTGTGTTTCCATTCATCTGGAGTGCCTTGGCAAGCTGAGGTAGCGGGGGAATACAGAAAAAAAAGAAGAAGGCAGATTAAAGAGATAAAAAAAGACATCTACCTTTCTCAACTAGAGATAAACTCACATAAACATCTTGACACACACAAGTGAAAGTGAAACAGGGGATGAGAAAAAGAGAGCGGGAGAATTTATCATGTGTTAAAATGAGCGTGTGAGAAAGACATATAGAGACTATGTGTCTATATACATAGAGAGAGAGAGTCACGCACAGGCAGACAACGAGATGAAGAGTTAAAGCATGCCGGCGCTGAACATAATATATAGGCCTCTTCAAGCCACTAGAGACTGTCTCACAGCAGCTGATGCTTGATAGTTCAGTGTTTACTCTTCTGTAATTCTCCCGTTACAGGCTGATTTCTCCTTAAGTGAGACTGCAGCCATTAAACATTTCCTAATGCGCTAAACAAAGACACAGGCCATGGGCGGAATTCGTATTACCTAGCAACCAGGAGCACTCTTTCTTTATGAATTCATTAATTATTCATTTCTATATTTATTTATTCGTCTTTTTAATTCTCACGCTTTCTGAAAGCCCATATAGAGTCTCCCATATAGGGTCTCTCATTCAGGGTCTCCTGTGTAGGACATGGTAATTTGATATTGGTACCAAGTGTCTATCATAATGGACACCAATATCAAATTCAAAGGAAGAACTGCTACAGTGCTTAAGGTGGGACAATTCGAAACAGGCAGTTCTAGACTGAATATAGATATCTGAAGCTTCTAAAACACATCACATGATTCACTTGAAGCTTATGACAGACATATTAGCATACAGTTGAGTTCAACTAAAGTGTAGTGACATGCTCATGTCATCTGACATAGATATTATGTCAACTTGACATTAAAGCTGGTAAATGCAACCTTTATGATGAATGAATTTGTTTGGAATAAGTGTTTGTAAATCTTTACGTAAGTCTGTGTCAGTTGTGATGCAGGATTTATGTAGGTGGTATGTAGTGTTATGAACAGTTGTATGTTGTATGTACTCTCTTTGTAAATAATCAGATTGATGTCATATACTAATTCACGTGGAAATGACGCACATATTTGAATCAAGTAAGTTCACTGAATTACTTTTTCCAGCATACTGGTGATAGACCTCTATCTGCTGTTCTAACGCAGGGGATCTTCTTAGCAGCCCAGAGCCCTGCTGACTGAGGTGGAGTAGCAAGGCCTCAACATGCCCTGCCCTGCACCCCCTTAATAAACTCCCAAGCACTTGGCAATGTCCATTTGTCAATGAGACGTGGCCTTCTTATCCACTATCAGGAATGCCCCACAACACTATTCCGAGCAGTGCTTAAAGGACAGCCTGTAAACTGGCATCCAGACAAGGCTGCGTGTAAGGGGAGAGGGTGTTAAGGTCTTTGATCCAAGGATTACTGTTGCTATTGCCCTTCAGCCAAGCTTTGGCTCTTGCGTACCTCTCTCTGTCTGCCTCTCTCTCTCTCTTTGCATCTCTTTTTGCCCCTCTTTTTATGCTAATTGCTTTTAGTCACTGATTCAAACCTACTCTTTTTTTAACATCCGACAAATTAAATAATGCTGTTTCAATGCATTAATGAATACACTATGTTAACCTGGAATTCAAACCTAATTTTTAACAAATAATAAATAGGCTATTCATGTTTTAGTTTTGGTTATCAATGATCTGATGGTGTAGCTATAAGGTAACTCAATAGGCACCATCACTGGTGTGAACAGCAGATTTTAACTGACAGATTGCAGCCAACCTTTGCCACTGTGTGTAAAAGAAGCACATACTGTATCTGCAGAAAGAGTAATATGATATCTTCCTGTCATTATGTTGTAATGCTGTATTTGTTCAACGTCCATCTGGCTATTAACAGTTTTTATCTTTCAAATACAACCTGTTAAAAAGACACAAGCGCTGACATAGAACATAGCATAAGTGGCAGGGCCGGGTGGGTTACTTAAAATATGTATTCCAGTACAGATTACTGTTAGGCTGTTAAAATCTAATTTACAACCTAATCAAAAGGATTACTTTTTAATGCCGTTCTAATATGTAATTAAATAAAGATAGAAGTTAAACAGGAAACTGCACTGTTGAATCAAACAACATACAGGGAGGTATAACTGTCATTTTATGCATGCTATCTGTACGTCTATTTTAACATGTTGTTAAATATTTTGGCGAAACTAATAAGGAACTTAAGTTATGCATAATTTATAATAAAAATAAAATACTGAAATATTGATTCAACTTTACATTCCTATTTTGACCTACAAAGTGACCGACACTTCAAACTGTACTCACAGGAATGATGTAGATGTCCCAGCTGAACAAGCTGCTTAGAATTTCAGTTAATATTGCCTGAAATTTCAGTTAAAGCTACATGTTACCATTCATTGGTTCATTTTCTGTGATGTACGGAAAGCTTTTCATCCCAAATTGATCTTGCAGCATTCCAGCACTCCCAGTAGCTCTGAAATTAACCGGAAGAAAAGTGAAATGTACCACAGAGGAAAAAGCTAAATTTAGCTTAATCAGTTACGAGTTAACATCATGGGCCTTAGCAATGTGGTTTAGATTAATCAGTTGTATTTTTAGTTTCTTCAGTTTTAGTTATTTCATTTCTATCTTTCCCTATTTTAAATAGCAGAGCTCACCTGTGCCTGATCACATGGCTAACAAAGCCTGTATGTTAGAACTGTCGTCAGACTGATTCACTGACCAAACTACTGGACAGGTTTAGATGCCTATATTCACACAATAAAGAACCTCAGTCTCCTAACTCTTCAGCTTTGCGTAGATAAAGATTTATGACAGTAAATACATTGTTTGCTGCAAGATTTCTTCTTTCATGAGAGTTTATTGCTCACCACAGTGCGTTGTCTTCCTTCTGCCCTTTCCCCTCCCCCTCCTCAGCAATAAACTCTCATAAAAGAAAAAAAAAATCTCACAGCAAAGACTGCATTTAATTTTATTTTTAATTTAATTTGGCTCATAGAGACAAACACAGGCAGGAAAATCACAGTGATAAGAGTGATTTTGTTGTAATCCTGCTAGTAATAACCATATTTTTATAATGTAGCTGTAATCTGATTACTGACTTTTTGTCTGTAACTGTAACAGAATAAAGTTCTTTTTTTTTGTTGTTGTGTATCCTGATTACATAACGGCATTACATGTGCTCTGTTATTACCCTAGTCTGGTGAGTGTCAGTATGAAGTAAGAAAATATGAAATAGGAAACTTGCCAGGTTATTGGAGCCAGTGCAAGTGTTTCTATCCATGGACAATATAAATGAAGCCTCAATGCCAAGAAAGGAGCAGGTTAGTGACAAAACAGCTGGGACATTCACCATATTCAGGTCTATTTAAAATCTGACGCAGCTAATGCAGGCTAAGCTGGCGTCATGGTGGAACACATTTAGACTTAAAGGGATGCCATGACTCATAAAATGTATGAGGCCTGAGAGGAAAAATAGAACCATAACTGCCACCTGCAGCGTGAATCAGTAGCAAAAGCACTTATTATGACTACTTACGAGTAGAGCATTACTTACCACTGTGTTCACTTAAAGACCGCTGTTGTTACTTATTCTAAGATTGGCACTGTGAAGGTCAGTATTATGTCAGCAGCGTGTAAGAGGTTGGTCTACTAACAGTCCGTATGTAATGTGTTTCCTTCTATCAGGTGAGAAGCACCTCTGAGTGTGAATGTACAAGTACATCATTCATATGAGACCTCCACATGAGTGAAATAGAAACCCATCATCATCATCATCATCTGATTATTATTATTATTATTATTATTATTATTAACACTATTTTTCAGTATTGCATACATTTATTTTTTTTAATATAGCAATATATTTATACATTAATATATTTCGATTTTTATAAAATTTTATAGGCTCCAGCGCCCAGAAGGATAAGCGGTTTAGTCAATGTGTGTGTGTGTGTGTGTGTGTGTGTGTGTGTGTGTGTGTGTGTGTGTGTGTATTTTTATACAAAGTTGCATTTAAACACTACAGGTGACCCTGCCCAATCTGGCAACTCTGATTAGGTTGCTAGCTCTTTTGGAACAGTAGTGAGCACTGCAGAAGAGCAGAGGAACGTGTATTTTCCCCCATCATTTTAAAATAAATTAACATTTTGGTCAACTCTTGTGAGGAAACAGGAGAGTGATGAAGGTCTTTAAGCTGCTTAAAATCACTGACAAGCTAAGGTTGTTCAGAAGAACTGAGTGATGTATGAATTTGTTAAAGTGAAATCTAAATTTTGTTCTGGATAACAGACAATTAGGCTATTAATATTTTTCATTTTGTATATCAATGATTTGATGATGGCTGTCATCATTGCTATAAACTGTAAGCATGGCTATAAACTCAACAGGTGCTATCATTGGTGTGAACAACAGAGTTTAACTGTCAGATCAATTGCACTCAAACTTTGCAACATTGTAAAAGCAGCATAACACTAAACAGGGGATCCTGTCCAACTCCGCAACCCTGAACCGGTTACTGGCTCTGTTTGAACAGCAGTGAGTTGTGCAGGAGAGGAAAGCATCTTTTTAAGCCAATGTTTTAAAATGAAACCTTTTTGATCAATTGTGATGAAGGTTTTTAAGCTTTTAACCAACGTAACCACAAGTTGTTTGAAGGGGTTGACAGAAGAAAGCCTCTGCTGTTACTGGAACTATTAGTGGGGCAGTATTTTATGATCAGATGAGACCAAAATAAAGGTTTTTGGCCACAAACACCAGAGGTGAATTTGGCATGGACAGAAAGACAAGAAAAGTACCTCATCCCCACTGTGAAGTATAGTGGTGGATCTGTGATGTCATGGGGTTGCTTCTTCCAAAGGCCCTGGACAATTTGTTTGGATACATCATATCAGTGACTCCATCAAGTACCAGCAGAAATACAAGGAAAAGCTGAAGGCATCGGCCAGAAAGTTTAAACTGGGCCATGGTTTGGATCTTCCAGCTGGACAGTGATCCAAAGCACACCTCAAAATCAACACAAAAATGGTTCACTGACCACAGAATTATAGTTTTGCCATGGCCTCCACAGTCCCCTGATCTAAACGCCACAGAAAAGCTGTGGGATGAGCTGAAGAGGAGAGTCCACAGTGTAGACCTCAGAATCCGAAGGATCTGGAGAGGCTCTGTATGGAGGAATGGTCTGTTTGCCATGTGTTCCCCAGCCACATTAAGAGTTATAGGAGAAGACTCAGAGCTGTTACAAAGTATTAAATGAATGGTTGCTAATACGTGTAGCACACATAGATATGAGAAAAATATATTTCCTTTTCTTTTTTTTCCAATCACTGTACTTCAAAAAAGTTTTTTTTGCAGATTTTTGTTAATTTTATGAATGAAAGATGAGCAATATAGATTGTTGTTTACAGCCTGTTTTGCTTATGTTTACCAGGTGTGCCAATATCTGTGAATTTTATATTATATTATATATATATATATATATATATATACATATATATATATATATATATATATATATATATATATATATATATATA
>JAILXH010038447.1:0-11074 GCA_023558415.1 Piaractus mesopotamicus
TTTTTTTTTTTTTTTGACAATTAAACTAAAAATCACACATTCCTTTAGAAATTTGTAAATGCAGCCATACATGCATTAGTGAGCTTCTAGTGGTGTGACTTTCGTTTTTCATTTAATGATGCCCAAACTGCTACTTGAGTGCTAAAAGCGCCTACTTGTGGAGAAGAATGAACGCATTCACAAAATCAGTATTAAAATTTACATAAATGACACACTGTTTAATTTATTGGGATTAATAATTTGTAAAATTATTCTGGATTAATCTCAGTGCAGTATTTTCATTTTCATTCAGTATTTTCATGCAGCTTTTCTAGCACCAGTGTTGCCTTCCTAAATGTTTGCATACAGTCTACTGTATTTTTAGACTGTACTTTGTCTACATTTCTGAGAGTATGACTGTATGCTTTACTACGTTGTCTCTCTACATTCAGCGAGCAGATGTCTTGAATAAACTGGCAGAAGTTCAGCTGCCAGAATCAGAAATGAAGCTGCTGTACACAACCTCCAAACTGGGCACTGGAGACAAACTCTATCAGGCTAAAAAGTAAGCACATTCACGCAAACTGTTTTTGATGCTGTTGTTCTCTCTGGATTCACCTGAATTTCTTAAAACTTTTTTAACTTCTCTATGTGTAGATCTCTGGATGAGACCCAGGAGGACAGTTCAGCTCCAGTCAAAATCAGCAGCCTGAGTGGCGCTAACAGAAAGAGGAAGAGGAGGAGAGAGGATGAAGGTGAGAATGAAGAGGAAATGGATTCTTCTGAGGAAGAAAAGAGTGGAGAATCAGACTCATCTGAAGAAGAAGAGGAGGATGTGACAGGAGAAGAGGTTTCAGGAAAAGCGAAACCTTCGGAAAAGGAGGCACAGCAAGAGAAACAGAAAACGGTGGAAGTAAAGGAGGAAAAGAAAGTGGAAAATGAAAAAGAATCAAAAACAGCTGTGAAAAAGAAAGAGGACTGTCAGCCGGCTGTATTCATTCCAGTGGACAGGCTGCCAGAGATACAAGTAAGAGAAAAGCTTTGTGTTAGGTCATTAGACAAAAACAGTAACTGCCGAAACATTTGTATTGATAATGCAAGTTTGTGGTATTTTTGATAAAATTGTTTTATTATGCTGCTCTGTTACTTAGTCTAGGGTTATCAGCAAAGGCTTGAACGATTGCTACTTCAGAACACTAGGTGGTGGCGTAAGCCTTTTGACTGGCTAAAAGGGAAGGAATTCAGGCCATTCATCAAAACAAAACAAGTGGATCTCATCTTTAATTGGAGATGAGAAAGATTCATATCGTTGATATATCGAAATCACTGATTTGAAGTTTGAAGCAATGCAATTTTAAAATCACAAGAGGTGTATTTTTATTATAGCCTGTTCTGTCAACAGCATTGTCTTAACAAGTTTTAAGTAGATGAAATTTAACCTGATAAGAGAGCTTGTAAACTGCCTGTAGATGAAGCAACCAAATGCCTACGTGGTGTGACATCACAAACACAATTAGCCGTCTGGTTTACTGTGTTCATTATTCAAGACTCAAACCAGAAGAAGTGGATGTGTTGGGCTTTTTGGGTAAGAAAAAAACAGGCCTAATTTAATAGTAAATAATCGCAATTTAAATCGCAGTCAAGTTATTTTTTCCAAGCAAAGATATTTTGCCCAAATCGTTCAGCCGTATGTCCACATTTCCTTCTCTTGCATCCTTTCCTTGCGTCTTAGCCCCTCCCTCTGAAGACGCTTGGAAGAGATGTGAGGATAAGATGACAAGACGGATGCTAAAAAACTTTGCCAAATGTGATGCCCTTCACTCACTCGTCACTTTAATCAGCTGCCACTTAGCTTAAAGGATCTGTGAATATTAGACACTTGTATCCTGCTATCAGCTGACTTTTCACATGAGCGTCTGTTATTGCAATTCAGACACATCAACAGTTTAATTAACTTTCATCAACCTTTTACAGTACCATCCCTTTAATTGTAAAGTTAATCATGCAATAAAAAAACAGGGTGGAAGTAGAGAAATTGCATCATGTATGTCATGTGCTGCAATGAAAGGCCTTCCGTATAGAATGCACTTGATACGTCTTAAGGATGGCGGATTTTGAGGATTTTGGTAGATTCCTGATTCACTGGCTGGAGCACAGAGGAGAGAGACGTAGTTAAGAGTTTTAAGATCCAGCCAACAACACAAACTAGCAGGACAGGAGACTTAGCTTGATACATATAAACATATTTTTGCTTTGACAATAGGCAAAACATGTAATTTGACAGGGGATGTTCAAACTTTTGCATACAACTGTTTATTTAATGCAAACATTACATTTACATTATATACAGATATGTACATAGTCAGTTGTTTTTGTGTATTACACCAGAATGGCCTTTTTGTTTTTTTACAATGTTTAAAGTACTATTCAAGCTGCAAATTGAGCATTAGGAAATGCATATAAAAATTATGATAATATCAAATGGTATTGAAAAATTTATTGTGATAACAGTTTTGTCTCAGCCCTAGTTTAGGTGTCTAAAACCCTAACTTTGCGTGTGTTTGTGCTGTAGGAGGCTCGTCTGAAGTTGCCGGTGCTGGCTGAGGAGCAGGTGATCATGGAGGCAGTCAGGGAGAATGAGTGTGTGGTGTTGTGTGGTGAGACAGGCAGTGGGAAAACTACACAGGTTCCACAGTTCCTCTACGAGGCTGGATATGCCAGGTAAGCCCACTCACAGATTTATAGATATTGCTATTTGATACTGATAAAATTCAACATTATGCTGTTTTCCAAATGTATCACAGTATCAGATGATATTTCAGTTTACATTGATAAAGTTAATGAACATAAACATAGAGGGTAACACTGCTGCCCTCCACATGGCACACTGGGTTCCGTTCTCTGTCCAGGCAAGCACTCTGTGCTGTACCGATATGAGTTCTTGGGCAAGACTCCTAATGTTACAATTTCCTTCCATTTTAACATGACAGAATTGTAAGTCACTCTGGATAAAAGCGCCTTCCAAATTAGAAATGTAAATATGAATGTGAAAAAAGTATTTATTTAATTTTTATGTATTTTAAACTGTACTTTTAAAACAATCTAAAGCGCTTAGCCTACAGCATATATTGCAGCTGGGTGTCAGGTCCTGCATACCACATTTAAAGTTCACAAAATGGAAGAAAAAAATTGCTTTGCAGTTTTCTGGACTTTTTATCGTGGATTTAATGCTCATTATTTATGAAATATGTAGGTGAATATATTGCTTAAACTGAAAAACAAAAATTGACAGTACAATGGTGCATCTATTTAAACATTTTATTTAGTACTGTTATGACACACAGTTCACACAACAGATACACAAATACAAACAAGGTAAAAAGCTGTATTGACAGTTTTTCTAATATTTATAATATAATTTAAAAATAAATATAAATAAATACATTTATTAATATGTTGCTTTTATCCCCCCTCACTCTCTCTCTCTCTCTCTCTCTCTCTTTCTCTCTCTCTCTCTCTCTCTCTCTCTATCTCTATCTCTCTCTCTCTCAGTGCTGGTGGTATAATTGGTGTGACTGAACCCAGGAGAGTGGCAGCTGTCAGCATGTCTCACCGAGTCGCCAAAGAGATGAATCTCTCCACGGGGTGTGTGCATTGATACTTTGATGCATTCTTGGTACCTGCATCTTCACTGTCTAACTAACTCTGTGTGTGTTATCAGGGTGGTGTCCTATCAGATCAGATATGAGGGGAATGTCACAAAAGACACCAAGATCAAGTTCATGACTGATGGTGTCCTGCTGAAAGAGATTCAGAAGGTAATATGAGTGAACAGGCACGCTCACTCTGACACACCCACTTTACTGAGAGCCACCCAAATAATTTATATATGTATATTTACATTTACATTTCTTTTTTCTTTTTTTGGAATATCTCATTAAATAAAAAGAACACTGAAATGAGTTTGGATATTTATCCTGGCCCACATCTTGGTTTCTCTTCAGAGCTTAATTATGTTTGTGTTTGTGTCTGTTCAGGACTTCTTGTTGCAGAAGTACAGTGTGATCATAATTGATGAGGCTCATGAGCGCAGTGTGTACACAGACATCCTCATTGGCCTGCTTTCACGCATCGTACCACTCCGCAACAAGGTAACACACACAGAAGGAATGAAACAGATCTTATTGCATATTATATTGCGTTATACGTATTATTCCTTTTATAAGGACCAAGTTTTTTGTTTTTGGGGAATGGACACAGGGACTCAAGCAGGGTACAGTTAGTTCTGGGTTCAGATTCGTAACCATGCTGTGCTGTTCTGCTGTGCTGCTTTTCCTGGTGGAAAAAAAAAAAACCTGAAAAGCTCATTTCTGATGCACCACCATATCAGTAATTATATTAGCCAATAATATATCGTGTTTCACCTCCCCCTGCCACAACCCCCACCTATCACTGAGAGAAAAGGCTCAGCTAGCTCAGAGACCCTCCCTGATACTGTGTGTCACTTAGACATCATAGAAGGAAACACATTATGCTTTACATTTCATGTTTACTTCAGTGTGGTTGTGCATGTTAAATCCTACAGAAAGGTTTGCCTATGAAGCTGCTGATCATGTCAGCTACACTGCGAGTGGAGGACTTCACTGAAAACAAGAGACTCTTCCGCACTCCTCCTCCAGTCATCTCGGTCTGATCCCTCTCTTCCTTCTCTTTTTCCATTCATCTTTCATAGAGATTTAGAAACCACAGTTTTTAGTTATTCATTTAGTTATTCGCATAACTGTCCTATATATATCTTATCCTGTACCTTAATAAGAGAAACTCTTTAAAGGCACAACTGCTGTGTATAGGTGGAAGCTCGTCAGTTCCCAGTCACAGTTCACTTTAATAAACACACACCGATGGAGGATTACACAGGAGAGGCCTTCCGCAAAACCTGCAAGATTCACCGCATGCTGCCTCCAGGTCAGACAAACATGATTTTTTATCACACCAAATACTAGTAGCATGTAGTTGCCAGCTTGGAAGTTTGCCCCAGTTTTTGAGACAAAATTAGTATTGACTCCAGTGCAGTCCAAGTAAATTTTCTACTACTACAGATTGGTACCTTGCCAGCATGTTCTTATTTGTGTTTATTACCAAAAAAAAGAAAAAAAAAAAAAAGTGAACCACAGGAGAAAAAATACATACGTGTAAGATATATTTAATTTATTTTAGGTCACATTTGGAAACCCTGACACATGTACACATGGATAATTTCCTCAGTTACAGACTGAATCTCTCTTGTGCTCTAGGTGGTATCCTGGTGTTTCTGACTGGTCAGGCAGAGGTGCACTCTGTATGCAGGAGACTGAGGAAAGCTTTCCCCTACAGAGCCAGAGTACAACACACTGGTCAGTACACACGCACACACACACGTGCACACCAACTATTGTTAACAAAACCCTGTAACAAGTCTTTGTGTACTTATTGTTACAGATGCAGAGGACACATCAGAGGAGCTCAGGAAGTTTAAGAAAGCAAAAAAGAAGAAAACAGTGGTATTGATTGTTATTTATCACTCATTCCTCTGTAGATTACTCACCCCTCTTTTGTTCTTTCTAACTGATCTCTCTTTCTCCCTCTGTGTCAGTCTCTTCCAAGGATAGATCTGGATAACTACTCTGCTCTGCCTGTGGATGAGGGCGATGAGGATCGGCAGGCTGGCATCGATGATGATGATGCTGAGGAAGGTTCAGACCTGGACCTGGATTTAGGCGATCACCCAGAGGACACTGGTCAGATTTTAATCAAGTGTTCTGTGCAATTTTCTCTCTGACTCTGTACTGAGGTTGCACTATGGACAGAATACTTGTGTTATGATTATACTGTGATTATCATCCCTGTCCAGACAAAATCTTGTATCTCCAAAATGGTAACTTCACAGAGAAATTTCCATCTAAGGCAATGTTAAAAGATTTTATTTCAAGCAATTTTAATCATTTTTATTTGTCTGTTTATTATATAATAATATGGGGCACCTGGTATTTTATTTTATCTGTTTATTTATGTCAAAAAATTAAAATGAAGATACAACATTTTTTGTTCCAGCAGCGATGTTGTATTGCTGTGTACTGATTGTGATATGCATTACAGTAAATTCAAAAGTAATTGGTGAACTGTGTAACATGGTTAAAATGCCCAAAATAATTAAATTTTGTTTGATTTTGTGAATACTGAACCAAGTTAAAGAAGAAAATGGAAACAATGCAATACAAATAATGCAAATACAGCTGCCTGATCTAAGAGCTTTCCAAACCTGCTGTTTTGTTGTGTTATGTCTAGCCTATGCAAAAGATTGAATTAACTGTCAATAGATTATGTAGCCAGTCTCTACTGAAATGTATAAGTGGAATATGTGTGTGTTTTTGACTCTAGAGGAGAAGGCTGATCCCTCTATTCCACTGTATGTGCTGCCTCTGTACTCACTCCTGGCGCCTGAACAGCAAGCTAAAGTACTTTATTTCTCCTGTTTGTTTAGTTCAATATGCAATATTGATATTTCTTACTGCTTCTTGTTTTATTTCTAAAAAAGTTATGCAGAATTGTAATCACATTCTAGCTTCATCTGTGCCGCTCTTTTCAGCCTCGTTAATCTGTGCTCTATGCCTTTTGGCGTGTTTATTTGTGTGTGTACAGGTGTTTCGTCCACCTCCTCCAGGAGCTCGTTTGTGTGTGGTTGCCACCAATGTGGCCGAGACATCTCTCACAATTCCCGGTATTAAGTACGTGGTGGACTGTGGGCGGGTGAAGAAGAGATTCTACGACCGAGTGACGGGAGTCTCCTCCTTTAAGGTCACCTGGATTTCACAGGCCTCAGCCAATCAGAGAGCTGGGAGGGCGGGAAGAACAGAGCCGGGACACTGCTATAGGTTAGATATTTATTTACGTTTACATTTATGCTTTTGGCAGAGGGTCTTATGCAGTGCGACTTACAAATTAGTCATGTAACAGAGGTAGGCGAAGCGAGCATGGTGTAGTTGCCAGACCAGGGAATCAAACCCCAGTCTGCTGTGTGAATGGCAGCAGTATTACCCACAGCGCTTCAGCACCAGTGTATTCCTCAGTGTACATCTGTTTCATGGAAAAGGAAAAGAGGGTAGGTGGTTGCTTATTGAAATATCAGTTTTAATCTGGTTGTGGTTGGTAATGAATGCATGTGTGTTTATTTTTTCTGTGTGTAGGCTGTACTCCTCTGCAGTGTTCAGTGATTTTAGCTTGTTCTCCGAGGCTGAGATTACCCGCCGACCGGTCGAAGACCTTGTCCTTCAGATGAAAGATCTCAACATTGAGAAGGTTTGTGGAGAGTTTCATACTTCGTTATGTTCACTTCTTTCTGCATGCCTTTTATTAGGGACTAATATATGTTTATGTGACGATGACAAACTAAGCAACTTTTCAGTGTCCAGTTCAGTGTAGTCTGCCAGATTACTGATATTGCTGGCATCAATGGCGTGTTTTGTTTTTAAGTGGTACTTCAAGTTTCAAACAAATTTATTTTGTTGATAAACAAAAATTCACAGGACGGCAGTAACTGTTTGTTTTTAAGAAAGCCATTAATAGAACTTTTCATACAAAAGCTGCACTATGGTGCAAAGGGTCAAAGAAGGTGTAAATTAATCATATTAATGCATTATTACTTGTTAAATTTGAACCCTTAATATGAATCCAAGTTATTTGTTTACCTAAGTAGGCATTCAAATAAGGCATTTGTAGTTTGCATGTTTGTAAATGGCCATCGTTACTTAATATCACCCTCAAACAATTAGTTTATCTCTGCATGCTTTTGCTATAAAAGGCTACTCCTTTCAGTGTGTGGTGTGTTTTTTAGGTTGTGAACTTTCCATTCCCGACCCCTCCTTCATCTGAGGCGCTGGTGTCTGCTGAGCAGCTGCTGGTCTCTCTAGGAGCTTTGGAGGAACCTCCTCGCCAAGGACGGTATGATCCTTGTCTTTCTCTTCTTCTTTTATTAATCACTCTCTTCACCTCCTCTTTTGTCTTTTCAGTTGCTTTATTAAGTATATCCTTCTCCTTCAGAATGGTGGATATGGAGAGGGCTCGTCTGTCTTGCCCTATAACCCCTCTGGGTCGTGCAATGGCGGCATTTCCTGTTGCACCACGCTATGCTAAGATGCTAGCTCTGGGTCGCCAGCAGGGCTGCATGCCCTACGTCATTACTGTAGTGGCAGCCATGACTGTCAGAGAGATCTTTGAGGAACTGGACAGGTGAGCAAACAGCCTTTTAAGTTCCATACTGTTGCTGTCCCTCGAAAACTTCATAACCCCTTTAAAATTAACCAGCTTTTACATCATTAGAACAGTTTATGATACAGTTCTTTAATGTCAGTTGATACAGATCCAATATTTTTTGCTTCAGAATTGCTGTACATTAAAATTAGCTATTTTACTTGGAAGTATTTCATTTAAGATGGGAATCCAAAAAAAGTCTGTTATGCTCAAACTACTCAAACACCCTCTACCCCACATTAGGACTACAGTGTTAAGAGCATCACATTGCACAACATATGTTAAAAATCTTTTTTTTCCACACATGTGAAATGGTTATGTGGAGTTTAATTGAAAAAATTTTAAGTGTAACTATCTCCTTGTCGTTCTCTTGCTCGCCCTGTCTCCATCAGGCAGGCTAGTAGTGAGGAGGAGAGCAGTAAGCTGGCTGGGAGAAAGGCTCGTTTTGCTCAGATGAGGAGGCTGTGGGCAGGGCAGGGTCCGTCTCTACTGCTTGGAGACCTCATGGTGATGCTAGGTAAATCACAAAAAACCCACTTGCATACACACATGTAAAATAAAGTATAAATATGCTACTGTATTTTCCAATGTGTTGTGTAATTGCTATGTAGGTGCCGTAGGGGCGTGTGAGTTTGCTGGGTGCACGCCAAGCTTTTGTGAGGAGAATGGCCTTCGCTACAAAGCCATGCTGGAGATACGAAGGTTGCGGGGGCAGCTTACTAATGCAGGTGAACAAACACACACACACACACCCACACACACACAAAAGAGCTGTCAAAGTTGCCCAAATGTGTTATTCAAATTTACTTTCCATAAAGCGGTTAATGTTTGACATATTTGAATGTGATCTGTTTTATAAAGCGTTACACTCAAATGCCAGCAAAGTAGATTCATGACAAGCTTTTTGTACCTGCTTAGTAGTGATGGGGTTTCACTTTTTTCTTTCTTTTGCATGTCCAGATCAGTCATCTAACACAGTTTGCAAGATAGCAGTAAATAAGAGTAAATTTGTGTTCACAAAAACAAACAAAACCTCGCAACAACCTTCCTGCAGACTAATTCACAGCAACACGACTATTCTGTTCTCACTTTGGTTGATTCTTAAAGACACTTTCAGTATGTTCAGCACACAGTATTCTGCTCTGTTTCAGCAATGATACTCCATGGGTGGATGTTGAGATACAGAAAGTGAAATGTATTATACCATAATATTAGGCATGAGGCCTGTATTGCACAAGAAAGCTAAAGGTTTATGGGCAATAATTTAGCCTTTATTTCAGACAGTGCTGTTCTTAGATATTCAAATCACATTTACTTACATTCAAGTAGTGCATTCTGACCTGACAGCTACTAGCACACAGTAAGTTTAAGCTTGTTGTTATATGTGTGTGAATTGTCTCTCTCTACCCTTCAGTGAACACTGTGTGTTCTGACGCGGGGGTTTGTGTGGACGGCAAAATGGCGCCCCCTACTGAATCTCAGGTGGTGTGTCTGAGGCAGATTGTGCTGGCAGGCTTGGGCGATCATCTGGCCAGAAGAGTACAGGCTGAGGAGATACTGGATCCAAAATGGAGAAATGGCTACAAGGTGACCAAATGCAGAGTCGTTAAGTCTTCCAGCATTTACTGAAACCTGAGATGAGGAGATATAATTAATTGCTAAACACATTTAACTTAAGCTGATAAAAACTCTTCTGTATACTTATTATCTTTTTCAGCATGTTAGCGCCTCATTCTAATAAAATGTGTTTGACCTGTAAAATTTGCTGCTGTAAAGAAGAGAACCTCTTTTCTGATTTTTCCACTTGAAATAACGTGCATTTGACTTGAAAAAACATCTACTTTGACAACCAGAGTATAGGTCTGGCTAATATATCTTGCTCCAAAAGACTCATCACGGCATGCGGAGTGGGTAGTTACTTATAAACCTGTCTTCCATCAGCCGGATTAAAACTAGTACACACAGATGTGCAAATAGCCAACTGGGCTGTCAAAATAAAATGCAACATTAAAATATTAGTTGAATTCAATAAAAATGCAGATATAAACATGGACAACATCCATCAAAGTGTTTAAAGCTATCTTTGCGGCTCCTACTATGTTCTAGGCCAGTTAGTTACTAACATTATTACAGTTGACGACTGTAGGTTTTTACCAGCAAAGTCATTTTGAACGGGTCAATAAATGTTTCTTTTACAAACTGAATAATCATATTGGGCAAAAATACATTCTCATGTGAGGTAACCCACCTATCTGCTTCAGATGACAGACTTTTCTGACAAGTTAACGCTCCGAATGTAGATGCTTTCTGGAGTACTAAGATCATAGTAATGTAATATTTATAAGGTAGGAAGGTATGCTGGTAGTTTAGCTGCATGGCTATGCTGCTCTGCAGTTACTGCAGCCGCCCGCCCCAGTTACAGGCCTTTACTCTCCCTACAGTCTGTGTGCTCAGGCTTTCAGTACAGCCACTATCTAGCTTATAATGACTGCGTGATGTCACTAGCATTGGGATTTTATGGAAAAGTCTTTCTGAAAGACACATCAGAGTACGACTATATCTTTTTTTACAACCAATTCGCAAGTCGCAACCCTGGGCTGAGAATCAGAGTGTGCTTTAGGGGATGCTTGATAATTTATGCGGAGAGTCCCCTGGTGGATTTAGGAGACATAAAATTCTCTTAGAAATCTGGGGCTGGATACACAAAAACTTTCCTAAGAAAAAACTAACAGACAAACAGTAAGATATTTATTAGAATGCCCTTAAATGCAAACAAAAAAAAAAAAAAAAAAAAGTTAAGAATTTCTCA
>JAILXH010038497.1:492-13519 GCA_023558415.1 Piaractus mesopotamicus
GGGAGAAAGATGAGAGAGACCCAAAGAACCTGCTGGAGTCCAACAGAACCGTCATATTGAAACTGGCTGAACTGGCTTTCAAACAGCTGATGATGGGCAATGTGATGTTCTATGAAGAGGACCTGAGAGAGAGCCGCATTGATGTCACTGAGTCCTCAGTGTATTCTGGGATTTTCACTAAGATCTTTAGGGAAGAATGTGTGCTTTACCAGAGGAAGGTCTACTGCTTTGTTCATCTGAGCTTTCAGGAGTTTCTGGCTGCTGTTTATGTGTTTCACTGCTATGAGATCAAGAACATGGAAGCACTGCAGATATTTAAACCACTGAACAAAGAGGAGTCTGACGATGTTCCTCTGGAGTGTATTAAACCACTGAACAAAGAGGAGCCTGAGGATTTTCCTCTGGATGAGGTTCTGAAGGGAGCAGTGGGCAGAGCTGTGGAGAGTCAGAATGGACACCTGGATCTTTTCCTCCGTTTCCTGCTGGGCATCTCACTGGAGTCCAATCAGAGACGCCTACAGGGTCTACTGACCCCAACACAGCACAAATCAGAGAGAACCAGAGAGCACATTGAGTACTTAATCAAAAGAGATGATTATGATAAACCATATGACATCGCAACAGAAAGATGCATCAATCTGTTCCTCTGTCTATCTGAAGTGAATGACCAGTCTCTCTCCAGAGAGATTCAGGAGTGTCTACAATCAGAGAAGCACTCAGAACAGTGGCTCACTCCTGGACAGTGTTCAGCACTAGCCTATATGCTTCTGAGCTCAGAGGAGGTTCTGGATGAGCTGGACCTGAAGAAGTACAACACATCAGAGGAGGGTTATAGGAGACTGATCCCAGCTCTGACTGTCTGCAAAAGAGCTCTGTGAGTGTTAAGAATATCTTAATATTAATAGTTGAATGGGACCTTTGACCACGTATTAGTTAACCAATAAAAAATAAATTTCAGTTATTATGATGTGCTGCAAGTACACTGCTTGGCCACTGTATTAGAAACCCTTCCCTTGTAGCTCCACCTTGCTGGTGAAGAGAGATTGTTGGTTGGTTTGGGCTGGGCTATATTTAAACTGTGCTGGTACACCATCATATTGACACATTGCTTTTCTGTTTTAGCACGAATTTTTATTTATATTTGATAGATAATGAGCAATATATTCAGGATGTAATGTGAATAAAATAGCAGTGTTCCTTTTGCCACTAAGTTTGTTTTGAGCTTTTTAATTTTATTTTGTGTACTTTACACGTGACATCTGACAGTTAACAAAATGCCTATCATTTACTGTGGGTTTCATTCTTTTTTGAAAGAACAGCTTAAAATCCACAAATGTTAAATAGTAAATATACTTTCTGGGAATGTACTTTCTGTCTGGATTACTTTGGTGCCATTTTAAGAGAAGAAAACAAAACAGTCCAATCAAAACCAGATATGCTAATTTGTATGACATTCTTTTTCTCACAGAATTTAGAAAGCATGAAATTATTTGCTTTGTTAATGCTAATTTATTAAATTAATTATTTTTAATCTGGTACCATGATGTATTTTTTAAAAAATCATGATATTGAATTTTATCAATATCGCCCTGCCGATTGTGTTAGCTAACCTTTAGCCCTTCATCAGTGGTCAGTTTCTGACCACAGAGCCGGTGTTGTCTAGGTTAGGTGGGTGGTCTGCTCTCAACCTAGCAGTCACACCGACATATGTAAAACCTCAGAAGTACCAGTGTGTCTGATGCACTCGTAGTACACTACCATGTCAATGTCACTGCTGTGCTGAGAAAGAACAGCCACCCACAATAATATCTGGACAACAGTAGTTCTGTGGTCTGCAAATGACCATTGAAGAATTGGGTAAAGGGGGTTGATAAGCTGTACACCTATATAGTGGACCTATAAGAGAGGTAGAGCTCATAAAGTAGAAGCATAAGGTTGGTGTTTCTAATGAAGTGGCCAGTTTGTGGAAGTACATGTTAGGTGTTTCTTTTAAAGTGGCCAGTTAATAGAAGTAAAGGATAGGTGTTTCTAATAAAATGGCTAATGGGTGGAAATATGAGGTGGGTGTTTCTAATAAAGTGGCCAGTTAGTGGAAGTGCAAGGAAGGTGTTTCTAATAAAGTGACTTGTGAGTGGAAGTACAAGGCAGGTGTTTCTAATTATATGGCCAGTTAGTTGAAGTAGAAGGTAAGTGTTTCTAATAAAGTGGCCATGAGTAGAAATACAAGGCAGGTGTTTCTAATAAAGTGGCCAGTAAGTGGAAGTACTGTGCAGGTGTTTCTAGTAAAGTGACCAGTGGGTGTACAGTCAGTGTTGAATGATAAAGAATGGTAATTTACTTAATATTTAATGAAGGCCAGCAGGTCTGCTCAATATTAAGGGTTATCCCAATGTTCCTGTGTTTTCATGATGTCATAGTGAGGGTAAAACCCTGTATGCCTAACAGCCTGGGAGTCTCACAGTAAAATCGGTTTTGTTACTTGGCAATTGGAGTGGTTATTTATTTATTTATTCATTGGTTTATTATTATTATAAATTGACAAATTTATATATATAGTGGTTGCTAACCCTGGTTCTGTGCATGGTCCCCTGTCCTGCACATTTTATTTTTGGCCCACAAAACACAAAAATATGCAGGGCAAGGTGCCCTCCAGGACCAGGTTTGGGAACCACTGGTCTAAGAGATGCAGCTGTATGCTAAAGTTTGTACACCCATGGACAATTAATTTTGGAATCAAATGCTTTGATCTGGTGAAGCAAGAAATGTAACCATTTGGGTTCAATCACCAAAGGTCTGTTTGAACAAAAAAAGCTTCTTTTCAAGTAGTGGCATTCAAGTCCCTGTCTGCTCATTTTTTTTCTGTTTTCTGCAGTTTTGTGATGTTTATCATGAACTAGCAGAGAAATACGCCAGTTACCCACAATTCTCTCCCTCTCTTGAGCATTCAGTGTCTTTGTGACTGAATGACTGTGATCAAAATAAGCTGGCATGTTGGGAAACACCATTTTAATTTGAATAAAACACTTTTTTACATTTTTTCTTAAATTATGTATTTAATTTAAAACAAAGTATTCATAAAGAGATGTGCACTTTTTTGTGAAATGTGGTGAATCAGGGCTTATTAAGCCTATATCTCATATCTCCTCACATTGGCCTCACATTGCCAAAGATTAACTCCACAATTATAACCAAACAAAAGTCTGATTTGCGAAGCACTTTGTCCTTATCAATGGAACCATTCCCCCTCTTACTTCATGCCAGTCCTGGCCTCTATCATATACAGAAACTGTAATGTCCCAGCCTAAACTCTGGAATTTATTTAAGCGTCTCTAATTATTTTCTAATGGTGCTTGTTATAATGATTTATTACACTGTTCTTTGCACCATAGGTAGAAGCTCGGTCCTATTTGTTAGCCACCTGTGATTAACTCTGTTTATAAGAGCAGGATAGCTAGCCATCCACTTTGGGCAAGACAAGGAAAGTGTATTATTATTATTATTATGATTATTATTATTATTTTATTGCACCTTTCATACACTGATCATTTGCAGTGCATTACAAATGAGAAAATATACATGTAATTCAAATTAAAATTTAAAAGACTGTAAGAGAGTAGAAATATGATTAAAACATGATTGAAACAAGAGATATAACAGATGAAATAAAACATTATTTTAAAAAGTCAAATTTATTAAATTAGGATGATAAGGTGCTATTACAAAAGGGAAATGAGATGAAACTGAGCTGAAAGCTTTGTTTTAAACTAGGCTGAAAGCTGATTTTCAGCCCTGATTTAAAGTGTCTAGTGTTTGGAGTTCTTCTAATGCTTTGTCAATTGGTTCCAATTAAAAGCAGTGTACAAGCTAAATGCTATTTAAATTTATATAAATTTATATATTATTTGTTGGAGCTGACTCAATCAATATGGTTTCAGCCCTACGTTAATTTAACCATGTTTCTTTTAAAAGCACAAAATCAAGCCCTTGGGCTGTAATAAAATCATTAGTCTAATGAGACTTGTTTGTGAGAGATCTTATATTAAGAAGAGCTAAATGAATAACCTGTGCACTTTGCTCCAGAAGCTGTGACTTGAATTTGACATACTGCAGATTGGAGACATTCACATTATCAGACATGTACTACCCGTTCTTTGTCTTACTGATAAGTACAGGAATTAAAGAGAAGTTAATGGCACACCGACTCTGAGCATGTTTTAAAAACATGTACTGCTGACATCATCTCTGTAGCAGCATGGACCCCAAAAACATCAATTTGCCAGATTACTTGAAGATGGAGTGACCTTTTTCCTTTCAGGAAAAGGGTGGGAGGAGCTCCTGAAGCTGCCTTTTCATTGGTTGAGGAGCTTTTCTCTTTCATTGTGGTGCTACAGGTGTTGAGGGAGCTCTGTTCAATAGTTTATTAATTTGGCTGAGCTTCTGCATGGCATCTTTAACAAACTCCTTGATTGGTCAGTGTCATATGGGGGAGGGGGGTTGTTGGCTTTCTGAGGCAGTAGATGAGGGTGGAAGAGAAGCTGGGGTGATTTTTCACTGTACCTGAAGACTGGCTGACAGGGAAAGCGACAGCCTCGTCTCAGCTTCTCCATGGTTGCTGGGAGGTTCTCTGTCAGAGAATGTTCAGTTCGTAGGAAAAATCAGCGTGATAGTGTGTTATGAGTATTGTGTGATATGCTATGAGCTAATGTAACAGCTACAAAACAATTGCGTACACAGATTTAAAGTGTGACTCACACCGACAGAAACGTTTGTGGGAGCTTTTGCGACCTCAGAAGCATATTCTAGCAGTTATCTAGCTAGCTGTAGGTTATGGGTATAACTTTAGTGCTGTGAGTTCAAGCATCAGATATGATACGTCCATAATTCTTGAACATTAGTTGCAAAATGTAACTAGAACTCTAAAATTACCATTAGACAGCTTGATCTGCATTTTGGTGGTGTCAGTCACCACTGCCACTGGTGCTGGGTGGTTTACAGGGAGACACTACTGTCAGTCATTGTGTGATCTGACGTGCCCTCACACTTCTGAGCAGGCATCATTTATCTGCTATTAAATTCTATTAATTTCAAATGTTTTGGTAAGCACTTATTCTGAGGCATATCTTTACTATTAAACAAAATTAAAAAACATTTGAAACCATGTTGACCATATTGAGATGAATTCTGCTGCTAATCATTCAGTAAACATGTGCTCATAAACCATGATAGATCATAACCCACTGTGTTTGGATATGCTGCACATACATTCCATTCTCTGTACTAAAGCACTGGGACTAAAAATTATGTAGCCAATATCTGCCAAAGGGGTCTGTGTAATTTGTATCTTGATTTAAAAGTCAGTTTAAAGTAGATATAGGTGGAAAGACCAGAAAAATGAATCTAAAGCTTTCTGGTTACCTAAATGCACTATGAGAGTATAAAACCTGTCAACATTGTTTCCACTCTATAACTTTTTTCCATTTATTACATTTCTATATTGCTGTATTGTGCTCCGTATCTAATGTTCTTTTTCTTTACATTTTTAGTTAGCATTTTTGCATTTTCTAAACTTTACCCTATTTTGGAACATCAAGCAACATTACCCTACTCAGGTCATCAAATGTTCCCTGTCTTCCATTATTTTCTGAAACATTTGAGTATTAAAAATCTTATTATAAATGACATCTTATATTATTACTAAACTCAAAGTAATGATGGGCGTCCCCTGCAGAGCAGAACCTGGTATATTCTGGTTCCTAAAGAGAGAATGTAATTGAGGGACCAGAGTAGTGATGTGTGGTGTTCTGCAATTACAATGTTTTTTATTATTATTTTGGTATACAGTATTTTATTATTTTGGAAAACTGGGCACATTTTGATAAAAATAAACTAATATTGTAAATAAACAATATTCATCTCATAAGTCGAAGATGAAATGAATAAAGAAGCTCATAATTCCTGTGATATTTGATTTCATGTCCCCTTAACTATACTGTGTTCTGGATTTATTATTCATTTGCAGACTAGATGGCTGTTCTATCACCAAGTACTCCTGCGAAACTCTCTCATCAGCTTTACAGTCAACAGACTCCTCCCTAAAGGAGATGGACCTCAGTAACAATGACCTGCAGGATTCAGGAGTGAAGCTCCTCTCTGCTGGACTGAAGAGTTCATGCTGTAAATTGGAGACACTCAGGTAAACTACCTCTATATTGTAATTGGGGAAAAATATAGTGTGAAGCCATAACTAATTGTAAACATATAAAAATAGCATTATTATAACATTGATTTCATTATTAATTTCACATGATTTTAGAATTCTACTGAATCTCTGATGCTGACCAACCATGAAATATAAAAACACAACAAAAAGTGTAATATGTTTTTAAAACAACATCAAACCAATTCTGTTTAACTTTTAAAACTATGTATAAAGAAATGCAGATTTTAGTGAAATGTGGTGAATCAGGGCTTATAAAGCCAATATATCTTGTGTGCAGTCTTAATTTTGCTGAAGATGAGTTCCACTATTTCAACAAAACTCTAATTCACAAAGCGTCTTATCTCTATTAGTGGAGCATAATAACATTTCTTTCAGTCTCGATCATTTCAGAAATGCTTCATTCAGTATTTTGTACGTTTTTCTAAGATGTGAAATTGAACAGTATCATAAATTGGCCTCATACTTGGAGAGAAAAAGTAATGACTGGGCTTGCTTTTGTTTTACACTGGAACACATGAATAAATTATCAGCACATTAGTAGCACATGGACAGTAAAGTCACTCCATGCCAATTCCCCTGGTTAAAATGTATCACATACTGTATTTATTCTGTGTTTACAGACTAGCTGGCTGCAATCTCACTGCAACGTCCTGTGAACAACTAGGATCAGTGCTACAATGCCTGAACACCTGCCTGAAAGAGCTGGACCTCAGTAACAACAATCTGCAGGATTCAGGAGTGGAGCTGCTGTCTGCTGGACTGATGAGTTCTCACTGTAAACTGAAGATTCTTAGGTAACTGAAAACAAGTTGATAAGGCACAATAAACTGTGAACATCAAAGACCTAAGCATCATTTAGGATTTCCTGTGTTTCTACAATTATATTTATAAAAATATAAAAAAAATTATATTTATAAAAAAAATTATAAATTTATATTTATATTTATAAAAATTTTATAAAATTATCAGTGTTATATAAACAATATGACACACTTCTTATCTTATTCCATTCAGAAGTCTTTCTTTAAGCATACTGTTATGTCTGTTTCCAGACTAGCTTTCTGTAAGTTTGAGGGAAATCCTTGAGAAAAATTGGGATCAGCTCTGCAATTTCATGTCCCCCATTTTAACTATACTATGTTCTGGGTTTATTATTAATTTGCAGACTAGATGGCTGTTCTATCACCAAGTACTCCTGCGAAACTCTCTCGTCAGCTTTACAGTCAACAAACTCCTCCCTGAAAGATCTGGACCTCAATAACAATGACCTTCAGGATTCAGGAGTGGAGCTGCTCTCTGCTGGACTGAAGAGTTCACACTGTAAACTGGAGAAACTCAGGTGAGCTTTCAATGAATTAAATCTTAGAAGGAAAAAAGGTAAAGAGAGAAACAGTACACTGTCAGGTAAAAATATTAACTTCATTATTTATTCAGCTGGTTTTAGAGTTGTATTGCATCTCTCACACTAACCTTCTCAATAATGAATGTGCAACTGTTCCTGATGTAGTATCTAAAAATAATTAGAAACCTGTTTAATAGAGTGATGTCCCTCATGCACGAAAAAGCTAACTAAAAAGCTAATATATTAGATACACATTAAATTCACTGTTTGAGGCTCAGCTCAACTCAATGTTTTACAACAACCGCATTACTTACTTTTTTAGATTATACTAATGTTAAACACCATTTTTTTACTCAAGGAATTGTACAGTAAAATGTATTAATTTTGCCATTTTCATTATTCAAAGGGCCAAGCAAGTCTATTTAAGCGTGCCACTTAATATCTTAACTATCAATATAAGTAACTAGTACAAAACATCTACAGACATATAAACTACTGGACCTGCTTACCTAACACCCATCTGAAGTAAAGTTATAATGGAGGAATAAAAAGATTTAGCAGTGTTGGGAATGAACTGTCCCTCAATAAAATAAAAATTGTTTATTTTCTTTATATTTTGTGCTGACATTGCACACCATTTTAGAAGCATCCAGTTAGTTCCTACCACAGAGTGCTATTTATGTCCACATTACACAGCAGTGAAGGCAGAACAGCTCAAACACGGCAGGCGACCCTTCAGGATCCCATTCATGTATTCAGTAATGAACATTCATCACTGTATCTCAGATCCTGTTGACTCTGAGGGTTCATGGCACAGAAAAGAAATTCCAAAAGAATCGGTTAGAATAATTGTATTAGAAAACAATGGTAAGTTATTTTAATGCATTCCAGTTAAATTGTAGACACGTTATTACAAAGAGCATTATTTTATTAGCCTATTGTTGTAACATTACTGTAACAATGCATCAAATAATACTATATTAAAACATACAGTTTCAATTTTGACTGTAAAACTAGGCACCAAAAGTACTTTCCTGAACAGCAAATGATCATCTTCACTGCTGTTTAATTTTGTTTTTCAGTTTCCACTATTTAAATATTGAAGAGGTAGCTGAGCTGCAATAATATCTGTGAACTAGGTTTACACTGAATTATTGATAAAGTTAATCAATATTAGTCTATGTAGATAATAATAGTTATCTGTCTAATAGTATTCTAGCTTAACTAGCATAATCTGTACTAACATGAAATAAAGCGCAGGATGTTCAAGTGAGTTCATGCACTTTTTGGTCCTATATGTCTTTGTATAGCAGAATTGAATGTAGAAATATTCCATTTGTGAACATCCTTTCACTTTGTACATCTCCAGTTACCATTGCTACAAAAATGATAATTTCAGTTAGCGTTGGTATTTAGACTTTAAGCAGTTTGCACCTTCTTACACTGATTTTTGGAGCTTTTAATTTGTGCTTGTTTTATTGTAGAATTGTAACATATTATTGTAACATTGTAGCATTTTGAGTTTCATCAAAGAATTCAGACAAGTTAAAGATATAATCTTGGCTTTACTGGAAATTCTCAGGAACACAGAGAAGGAGAAATTGACTGTATGGCAAGCACTTGGCCCTCACAACTAGCTGTCTAAGTTCTTATTTTGTTTACTGCTAGGCTCTATTAAGCTTTGCTACCATACATACAGCCTTGCCCTTCAAAATGTGAGTGAATGGAAAAGGATTTTAAACTGCTTTCAGAAGCGTTGGAGATCAAAGAGTAGTCTTGAGGTTAAAACTCAAGCACTCATAAAGACAGAGCAAATAAAGAGCCTGTTTACACCTTACATTAACATGGGTTTCGTGTCCAGATTGTATCTGGTTATATTTAGGCCAGATTCCATTTCAAACCCAATTCTTAAACAGTTGGGACACACAGGTCTGTGTGACCTGTATTAAATTGAAAACAGAACAAAAACATGAAGTTTTTACAGGAGCATGTTTACCACCGTGTTACATCACTTTCACTTTAATAACACTTAGTAATTATTCAGGGACTGAAGACAAACAGATCCAGTTTGGAAAACAGATTTTTTTTTTTTGGCAACTTCTAGTTAAACACGTCTTTAGCCAATCCAATGTGTAGCGCCTTCATTGTCATATTTTGCGCCTCATAACACACATTCTTAATTAGAGACAGGCAGGTCAGCAAAGCATCCGTACTCTCTGATTACACAGCCATGCTGCTATAACACATGCAGAATGTTTCTTGGCATTATCATGTTGAAATAATCATGGACATCTTTGAAAAAGACAGCATTTTCTGTCCAAAGAAAAACATGTATCTCCAAAATAGTAACTTTTCAGGAGAAAGCACTTTTAACTTTTAGTGTAAGTTAATGTAAAGACATTTAATTCCAAGTAATTTTTGAGCATTTCTGTTGGTCCTTTCATCATGATTTTTTTACACAATATAAAAGACAGCTGCCGTCTTCAATTTCAGAAAAGGAGATGCATATGTTTTTTTGGGATAGCAACGATATGCTCTAAGATATGTATATATTTTTCACTAACAAAACACCATACCATGATAGATCCTGGCTTTTGAACTTTACACTGGTAACAATTCGAATGGTCCTTTTCTTCTTTGGTGTGGAGAACATGATGTCCATTATTTCTACAAACAATATGAAACCTGGACTCGTGAGGCCACAATACATGTTTCCACTGAGCATTAGTCCATTTCAGATGAGCTTGAGTCCAGAGAAGTCAGCTGCTTTTCTGGATATTGTTGATCTATGACTTCCTTTGTGCAGTAGAGTCTTAACTGTACAATGCGCAGTGTAAGTTATATATCAACATATGACAAATGTTCCTGAGCACATGCAGTGATATCCACAGAAGTGTGCCAGTTTTTAATGCAGTTCTGTCTGTGGACTCAAAGGTCACTGGCATTCAGTTGAGGTTTTCAGCCTTGCTTTTTTCACACAGAGATTTTTCCAGATTCCCAGAATCTTTTGATACAATTATACATCAACATGTTTGATTTTTACAACTTAAAACACTTGTGAGTCATGTAGTGTGAGATGGTCGTCTGTGTACTCAATGAGTGATTCAAGCAACAGCTAATGAGAGTGAAGAAAAAGGTAAAGAGACGTGTATGCATGCTGCTTGTACAGCAGGCTGTGGAGACGGAGTGACTGCCTGTTGAACACAGGCTTATTAGAGCCTTTATCATGTTTAAACTGTATTGATCCAAATGTCTGGGCACTCCTTTTACAGTCTCAAGTCAGCTGCTATTTTGCAGTGAAAAATTATCTGTGATGTCATTTGTCAACCCCATACTCATCTTCACTTTGTGTTTTCACTATGCATAAAAGCACAAACAGGTCTTGTGCAGTTCAGCTTTGTGTCACATGATGACAGGCATGGCTATAACTAACTATGAGCACACCGAAGTCCAGACCTCTGTAGTTTCAGAAGGGTTTTTTCACTTTCCTCCATTCATGAGATTAAACATAGAAACAGCGCTATTATGATAATACAGTCTACTCAGTGGTGCAGCCACAGTCTCACAGACCTATCCAACAAAATGGGGATGGAATATTTATTTATGGTACATTTCTGGGATGATTAAATTTTAATTGTTTTCTATGAGTGCTGTCACTGTATTATGGCCAGTCAAAATCTACCAAGCGCTGCATTATTTTCTAAACCCTCCAGTCAGCTTAACAA
Source organism: Piaractus mesopotamicus (assembly GCA_023558415.1). NCBI lineage: Eukaryota > Metazoa > Chordata > Actinopteri > Characiformes > Serrasalmidae > Piaractus > Piaractus mesopotamicus. The sequence goes on from JAILXH010038497.1 coordinate 11,780, forward strand.
CTGTTGTTGTTCAAAGTTGCTTCAGTATGTTGTCAGCGCTGTGGCTAACATTAGGAAGGTCCTCAGAAGTTTCTAAAGGGTTTTATGAGATTCAGTTTGGAAAAAGCGATGTAGCTACCCAGTGAGCGGTGAGAGGTTCTCAGCTGACCTCAGAACTTACTGCCTACACTGTTTTGATGTGGTGCCATTCACTGCCCTGAGTCCCAGAGTAACTTTGACTTCTTGAGATGTTCAGGTATGCAGCACACATGCTGTAGGCTAACATATAGCATCACTGTGATAAAAAAAGAATGTATGTTACTATGGTAAAACTGTGTTTATGAGCAATTGTAGGTGTAGGTTCAGTGTAGGTTTCTGTATGTATTTTAAGCATAAACTAGACATCTAAATAAATAGTTAAACAATTAAATAAACTTTAACAGGGTAGGAGTCAGTTTCTGGAACAGTAATAGCAGTTTATGGAATAGTGCAGGGATGGGGAAGAAACAAATTAAAGGAAAAGGTGCATAACAGTTATAGATGGGTGAAAAGGAGCATGATTTTATATATATAAAAAAAAAAAACTAAAACCCTAAAGGAGAAACTCACAGTTGGTGTAACACTCATATTTGGAAGTTGTTTTATTCATTATGAGATGCAGGTCACATTTCTGCAAAATGGACCTCACTAAAATTCTGATCCTAGTTACGGTTTGAGTACTTATTTGTATTTAGTCGGCAGGGTTAGAGAGTGTAAGTAAAGGACTTTTAATTTTATGGCAGTGATGCTAAGGCCGACGTTATCGGAACATATCATCCCCTTGGAAGTATAAGGTTCTATCTGCATTCTGAGCAGTTTTGAAATATTGAACTTCAAAGATTTTACATTCTAAATAGTAAAACTGAAATGTGGAATATTTCTCTTGACATGCATGAAAATGACAGACACCCTAAATGTATTCTAAATGTACAATATCAAAATCTTATTAAATGTATATGTTTTTTTTTTTGGAACAGGTCAAATGCAGATAGAACCTTCTAATCTAAATCACTTTCTACTTAGAAATATAAGGTTCGTGCAAAACATGAAAAGAAGCAATTAACAAGGAACACAAACCGGTTACTCATAATTTGTTTCAAAAGATAAAATTTGTGTTGTAGCAGGGTGTCTACATTATCAGAAAGTTAAATTTAATGCCTTTTTATGGAATTTTTATGATATTCATTTGCATTAATTATATTATTACTAATTATTGCTAATTAAATACTAATTCATTTTTTTACATTTCTTGTTTTAGGACTAATCATCCTTTTCTATTTTTAAAACAAAAAAATTCTATTGAAGTATAAAGGTCAGTTTCTAAATATTTTTGTTCAGTGCAGAGGTCAGTTTTAGGTAGGAACCATTGGTTTAAGTGTCTTTTCGGCTCATTTTTTCAACAAAGCACTATAATACTGTCCATCTCCAGTCCACTGACTCCACAAGTGTGGCCTTTGTTACACTATATTTCCAATAGTATTCAGTCACCCATCCAAATCATTGAATTCAGGTGTTCCAATCACTTCCATGGCCACAGGTGTATGAAACCGAGCACCTAGGCCTGCAGACTGCTTCTACAAACATTAGTGAAAGATTGAGTCGCTCTCAGGAGCTCAGTGAACTCCAGCGTAGTGCCGTGATCGGACGCCACCTGTGCAACAAGTCCAGTCGTGAAATTTCCTCACTACTAAATATTCCACAGTCGACTGTCAGTGGAATTAT
>JAILXH010038504.1:0-11138 GCA_023558415.1 Piaractus mesopotamicus
GGCACCATTTAAGGTGGAACGGGAAAATTCGAACAAGAAGCTGGCGAATGAGAAGCTGATTCAGCCTCGTAAAAAGTCGAACGTTGAGAGACATTCTACAAGAAACGGTTCTACTTTTGAGAAAAAGTTTCCTGCTGGAGATGTGAGAAAAGCGGCTATAGCTGAGCTGAAGCTTAAAGCAGAGCGAAGTAAACCTGCGTTTTTTGTTTATATTTTTTATCCTATACTAGTACATTAACACATACTGACTCATATTTACATCCAAGATGTTACAATGGACATAAAATGCTGTGGCTGCCAAAGTGGTCAGATTTTTGTTGAAAGGACATTCATTCATGAATTCATGGTTCATGAAGTGCCAGCGGTTTAGCCGACGAGTTGATTCAGGTGTTTCAGAGCAGGGAAAATGCTGAACTGCCGAGTGCCGTGGCCTAGATCAACAGAAGCTGAGACTCTAAAAGCTGAATAAGTGGTTCTACCTTTGGGGTTTCCTTTTAGGAGTACATGCGGACCCTCACGGTTGTACGGCTTGTTGGAAATGTCATTTCTAACATGAACAGAAGACCACATGGTTTCCAGTCCTCTTGTCATGCCCGGTGCACAGCCCTCAAATAAACTCAGCTTTCACCGTTCTTTTCGTTCTTCATATGGTTTCAATCAGCAAGCAGGTTCTCTCTGGAGCCGGGCCGAGAATTGGGTTACATAAAAGGCACTGTCTTGTTTTGTTTTTTAGCAGGTCATTAGGCTGCCAGCGTATCTGATCCTTCTTGAAGTTAAAATTTAATAGAACGATCTTTATGTTTTTTTCAAAAGACATTCTGAATGCTGCAGAACTGTAGGCCAAACGCTCCTCCCCATGCAATTTGATCAGACTGTCAAGAGATAAAACTGTCATTTTGCCTTAGTTTGGTTTATGATACAGATTTATTTAAAATGTAATTACATAATTAGTTACGTAGTTCTTGCATATATAATGAATCATACTTGCATTCAATTTATATTCTGTTTTTACAGGTTCGAGAGTGCACTTCGGACCTACTTCCGTTAGTTTCAATGTCAAAATGTGACAAATGTGGCAAAAATAAAGCTTGTGTGAGCGCAAAATTGAAACTGGCACACACACTAATATATTTCATTCCTTCAAATCATAGCAAAATATCTTCTTTTACTTACGAACACAAGTGATGTAGATTGTAAATATGGGCGTTCAAGTTAAATCTAAAATTTGAATAATTTGGATGCTATTATTCATGAAATACTTAACCTATTAAATGGCCGACGGGCCCAAAGTTTTATTACACACTACTGTAACCTAAGAATAGCTCAACCAGTTTGCATTAAACTCTCCTGTAGTTACTGAGTAATAAGCCTTAGTGTGCAAAAATCTGGGACTTTAAGGGGTTTAGAAAGTGACCCACCCACCCCTCGCCCCAAAAAGTTCCACGTAGGACTCTTAAGACAACAGGTCACTGCATGCTAGACACATCAGATGGACGAAGGCCAGCGTCCGAAGCGTCCTATATTAAATCTAAACTTCAAATGTCCATAGTGGGTGACGTGGTAGAGAAAGGAAGTCAATCTAAAGCCTGTACAGTAAATAGACAAATGCTAATCGTCACCTCAGCTAACGTTTGTGGCCTTCTCACATCATAACTCGTGTCACCTCGACCTTTTAGCTGGGAGACAGCGAGTTTGTGAAGAGTTAGTTAGCTGATAACGAATGTGACAGATTTACCACGCAAGGTTGGACCTATTATGCCATTAACTCTACACAAGTGGAGCGTAAAAATGAGCTTCAGCTTGATGTTTATCTGTGCTGATGCTTCATATGTGCTAAAGCTGGGTTTGCGTGACGTGGTGCTTCTCATCCCATGTGTGGTAGCCTTAGTCTTCCTAAGCTTACTTCTTTGGAGTAAACAGCTTAAATCAACCAAAACGTAATGCTCTACACTGCCCTCTAGTTGGGGCATAGAGTTCGGGCATCTTATGGTTGCTAAATGTGAGCACATATACATTAGAGATTAGCTGAATTAGCCCTCTCAGACTGAATCCACACTTTTGACGCAGTTTCTCAGATCGTTGCTCAGAGTAATTACACAGTTCTTTCGCCAGCGTCTTTCTGCAGGCCCCCTAGTGGCCATTTCACTGGCAGAATGGAAATCGACTCAGAGTTTTTTAAGTAATACAATCAAAGTGTTTTTTTTCCATAATGCTGTTATCACATGAACTACAACACTGTGTGAAATGTTGTAAATCTGTGTTGAGCTGCTAGCGAGCAACGAGGGGGAAAGGGGGGGACTGTGAAAACAGTTCTGTCCGCAAAAGACGGCTGTGCAGAGACAAACCGGACAGCAGCTTTTAAAAATATCTTTTTTGATGTTTAAAAGAAATTTTAAGCATTTCTAATTGTGGACTTGCTTGCTCCTCTACAAAGGTAAAAATCCAGGTTAGTTTTGTGAGTTATACACATTTTCATGGAAATATGTTCCGTAAATGTTACTGAAAGGAAAAAAAAAATGCGTACCCGATCATTCCCTGTGTGGTAGCACAAGTGATTGTAAATAATCTTGTTCATGGTTTGAAATTCTCTGCAGTGAACCTCCCAATGTTATGGGACCATTTGGAAACATAGGCACGCTGTTCTACTCACAGTTTCCCATCAACACTGCAGGCAAATGACTATTCAGTCCTGTTCTGCTGCCACCTGACGAGCCTAATAAGGTTGTAGTATTCATTGCGTTCCGATTGTAATGATGCGCCGGTGACGGATTGCGGCGTGATGTGTTTGATCATGTCAGTCGTGGCGTTCCCAAATGTTTGTTTCTCTTGAAGTGGGGGGGGCCTGACTGCGGAGACAGGCAGAATCAGGCTGGTTTTGGGTTGTAAATAATTACGGGGGGCCCCGGCCTTATTATCCTGGAGGCTCGGAGGCACGGGACATTCCTGCATTTCAACCCCCCTCTGCTTCAGCACAGCATTTAGAGGGAAAATTAGCTGGGGGGGGGTGGGGGGAGGTGCAGGGGGGGTGGCTTGGCTCTTGGCCCTGCTTGTAAGCTGTTGGTACTGTCTTCACCCGTCCAATTACTCAATCTGTAATAAGTAATAGATAACAGATTTCCTCTCAGGGCGGTGTAGGAGTGTGCCGCGAAGAATGGGTGCGCGGCTGAAAGCGTTTGTCTGTATCGTTTACCGCCTCTTTTGTCTCTGCTACATGTCGGATCCTCTCCCGGGAGCGTAGAGCACGGAGCGGGGATTATTCGTCTCCCGGCTTCACGCTCCAGCCTGTGCCAGCTTGCTTGCGGATTTGAGTGTGAATGGCCTGTTTTTTTTTTTTTGGAGCGTAAACAGGCCCCGTCAGTCGAGTGTGTGCGTGTGTGGTATCGGCGTGGCTCCCAGCGCTTTGATGTGACCCTCTTTGTTTGGGTTTCTCGCTGCAGGTGGTGGATGACATGGGGAACCAGACGTCATGCAGGCTGGCTGGACTGAGGCCCGGGACGGTCTACTTCGTGCAGGTCCGCTGTAACCCGGTGGGCATCCTGGGCTCAAGAAAAGCCGGAATCTGGAGCGACTGGAGCCACCCGACCGCGGCGTCCACACCACACAGTGGTAAGAGACCCATTGTCTGTAACGATGCAGGGACTAAAACCAAAACTGAAACCTCGGGGCGTGATTGGCCGACGGTAAATAAGAACAGTTTGCATCAAATAAACATGCTAAAGTTATGTAGGTCACAGCATGTGCCACAAAAGCCAGTGCTGTGCTTTTATTTTGCTGTTTTTCTGTCGTGTTCTCAGTTGGTATCAAGCCTAGTGGGGACGTTATATGTTGTTGTATCACGTCTTGACACCTGGTTTTAACAGTGATTGTAAATTAATTGTCTTATAACCCTCATAGAACATAGTGACATAGTTCCATGCGACATTTTCACTCTACTCTGACCAGTGCAGGAGAGCGAAATGAATAAACAGGGTTTTCAATTGCTAGTTTCCATTTACTTTACCATAAATAATGATTTGTAATTTTTTTTTTTTTGCGGAAGATTTTGAAAGTTAGGCCTATTTAATCTTTAATCTGTTATTTTCAGTCAGTATTTTTAGCGGCTGAAATTTGGGGAGGTGCTGTAATTTGAATGATTACTGATGAGATCCATGATTTTGATGCAGTACTGATCTGCAATGTCCGTAGTTTATAACCGTCTTTTATAATTCACTCAGAACTCACTCAATAATAGTCGTGTTTGATTCAACATCACAATAACAAAAAAACTGAGTAATAGAAAATGGTACTTAATTTTTTTTTTCCCTTTTTTGCGAGCTGAAGATGTGGCTAACAGTTAAAACAGAGCTAGATTTGACCCAATTCCTTAACCCTCAAGTTCGTAACAAAACGACTGAAACGTTTCTGGTGAAGGCTGAATTACAAGGAGAAGGAAAATGAAATATCGCGAAAGTACCTTATGCAAGGCGGTTGGTTGTATCTGTCTTGTTGGGCAGCATTTGGTAAGTTGAATGAACCCACTTTACTAGCCTAATGCTAGTCTGTAAGCCATTTAGCTGCTCATTGTGTTGGTATTCTTACAAAAATGCCACTGAATTGGCCGTCCCTGTTCTACAGGAAGAGCATTCTTCAGTCCCTCATATTATCCATGTTTTAGTTATTTATGAATGGCTAATTCAACACACCTGACTGAGTTGATCAAGACTTCAGGAGCATCTGAATGGGGATTTATGTGAACATGATCAGGGTTGTTCGGAAACCACTGGAGAATCAGTAGAAGATTTAGGAAAAAACTTGTGAACATATTGGGGAATGAGGCCCATTGTCTTTTGTTCTATGTTAGTAAACATGTTGCTGTCAGTTAACTCTAAAAGAAGTTAGTGTTGCTTTTAAACTTTTGGCCTGTTACGAATTTCTTCCAGTGGTTATGGGAATAGACTGGACAGACTGACTCATTTGAGTGGCAGTAGCTCGCAGTTCTAAACTGGACTCGGTTGCACTGGTTTGTACTAAAGTTTGTGCGTAAAGTCTTTACTACGTTCTCAGAGTAGATGGTTTGCTGAACTGAGTTGCGCCACCAATCCGTAAATCATGTTTTAACTAAAAGCGCTAGTCAACGTTGCATTAACATGACGACATTGGGCCTCATTCACCAACCATTCTTAAGAAGAAATTTCTTCTTAAAACACATTTATGCAGTTTTCATGAAGATTCTGACACTTACCAGTGTTTTCTTATTTATAAGATTTGTTCTTAAATAAGAATGTAGACTTTTTCGGTAACACTTTACTGTAGGGTGCTGTTCATAAGGCTACATGACACCTACATAAGCTCGTCATGACAACTGACATAACCCTACATGAATGTTTATAAATACTTATTCCGATAGGCGTCATTCGCTATAAATGTTATGTTTGCCAGTTCTCATCAAAGTTAGCTAAAGTAGCCTTTATGACAGATGACGCCTGTTGGAATAAGCATTTATAAACAGTTATGTAGGGTTATGTCAAGTGCCATTGCAAGCTTATGTAGGTGTCATATAGTTATGAACAGCGCCCTAAAGTAAAGTGTTACCACTTTTCTCAAGGAAAAATTCAAGAAAACAGGAAGATATTAGTGAATGAGAGCCGGTAAGTTCAGAATAAGTAAATCTAAATCAAGAAAATACAGGCAACTTACAAAATGAAACTCTTGAAACATTGTTGTTTTTTTAATTAAACTTTTTGGTAAAATCAGATAACTCCAATGTGCATTTCTTGTTTCAGAGTTAAACAAAGCCATTTAATGCATAGAAGTTTCTTTTCAGTGCAATATTTAACATTATAGCAGGTGAAGAGCTGAAAACTGCAAAAAAAAAAACAGCCCATTAACTGGCAATATTAAACATCTATGAGATCAGACTTTGGAAAATCCTAAGGCTGAGTCTCAAATGGCTCACTGCTCCCTATATAGTGCACTATGTAAGTAAAGAAATTTTGGCTTTTACACCCAAACGTTGCATTTTATGCACAGGATGAATTGTGCACACATGGCTGAATCCAAAGTGGTTCTTTGTTAGACACACTGAGCTCTGTTTAAATGCAGTAGCCTCTGCACTTTGTGGGGAAAAGGGAGCCATTTGAGATTTTGCCCGTAAGAGTTTGCAGCAGCGTTGCATCGTCACCTGACCCAAACACTGCACGCTGATTTGCTGAACGGATTTATGGGGTTCTGCTTGAGAACAGTGATGGCACTTGACCACTTCTGCTGTAAAACGTGAACTTGCAATGCCTTGACAATAGACAATGACGGCTTTTGTGAAGTATTGGGACACCTACACATTACACCTACAGGAGCTTTTACATCATCCCATTCTAAATACATAGGCGTTAATATGGAGTTGGACCCCCTTTGCAGCTATAGTAGCTTCCACTCTTCTGGGAAGCTTTCTACAAGATTTGGAAAAGTGTCGGTGGGAATTTTTGCCCGTTCATCCAGAAGAGCATTTGTGAAATCAGACACTGATGTTGGACGAGAGGGTCTGGCTCACAATTTCCGTTCTAGTTCATCCTAAAGGTGTTTGATGGGGTTGAGGTCAGGGCTCTGTGTGGGCCAGTCAACTCACCCAGCTAGGCCTGTATGGACCTTGCTTTGTGCACTGGGGCTCAGCCATGCTGGAACATAAAAGGTTCTTCCCCAAACTGTTCCCACAAAGTTGGAAGCATAGAATTGCCCAAACTGTCTTGGTCTGCTGAAGCATTAAGATTTCCCTTCACTGGAACTAAGGGTTTTAGGCCATAACCCTGAAAAACAACCCCATAGCATCGTCCCTCCTCCACCAAACTTTACAGCTGGCACAGTGCAGTCAGGCAGGTAATGTTCTCCTGGCATTCGCCAAACCCGGACTCGCCAAACTTGTGGCAGAGGTGGCAATCTATGACGTACATACGCTGGAAAATGAAAACATGCAGGGATGTTGATCTGTGTCCTTCAACTGCTTATGTTAATACATGCATTGTGAAATAACGCATGGGAAAAATCTCAGACTGAACATATTGTATTCCCCACGTAGCGAAACAGTAGAGCCGGTCCAAAAATGAAAGCTCAGGGCAGATTGAGACACCATCCGTCCGTCCATCACAGTGCTGCATACTGAGCATGTCCTGCAGTCCGTTGCCTAATCAGATGCATATTCGAGGCTGCACTAAATCCGGCAGCTGAAGTCTCGCAGCACATGAAACAGATTACCCATCCCATACATCTCTTCTCACTCTGAAAACACCACACAGCCCTCAGGGAGCGTTTGATACATTTGTTTCGAAAGACTGTTTCTGAAGATTAACAGATTAACTCCCCGCCACGTTCGCCACATTCTGGAACTCGCTGCGCCACATCTGGAGAAACGAAGGGTCTGTATTTATTTAAAGTAGAGCTGGATTTATTTTTTGCGCCGTCTCGCGTTTGGTCGTGCTGCGTAAACTGCATTTGGGCTGATTTGGGACGTGACGAGCGCTCGTCCATCAGGGTTGGACGAGGGCTGTAAATCTCTGACCTCATAGTGATTCTGTTATGATTCTTTAGAAACGCATCGTGAAATCTGTTTTCAACATGAATTTGGTTATTTTGGTACAATTCGGAATTCTTTTTCTGTTCGAATACAAATGTGACTGAAAATATAGACACGGAAAATGGCTTTTTTCCACAGAATTTTCTTTCAGTTTATTAGTTATTAATTCTTACCAGCTAGCAAGGCCTCCCCCTCTCACGGACCATTACCAGCTTGGAAGGTTGAAGGCTAGTACATACGTCCTTTGAGTCATGTGAAAAGCAACTGCATATCTTTTCAAGCTGCTGATCACTCGGCTTGAGCCAATTGACTATAGTGCTGGGAAGACTGGATTTATGGCGATGGCTATCAAGTTGATTTGAGTTAAAAGTCGGCTTTAAGATGGACAAAAGGAAAGCATATGTGTCTCGTAATCTGTGCTATGTTTTATCATGTTGTCCATCAGTCCTAATGTGTCAGCTTGCTTCAGGACGCTCTATTAGCAGCACAAAGCAGCACTTTGCATACAGTTAAGCTTGTTAAACAGATAAAGCACATTTCCCGTTCCACCGGGATTAAAAGTGGACGAACAGGAGGCCAACTTGAGCCTCGTGATAAAGCCGTGCCGCAGCCTTCCTCCCACATAACATCTTTTCTCATGAAACATGAACAAAATCAGAAAGAAAATGTAATATAGCCAAGCCTAATAACAATAGTAGGCTACAATAACAGCAGCATACAGGCTAACTTAATATGATGAGAACAGAATTGAAACAAAGCTAGCTTTGCAAGTTTCTGAGCCGGAAGTTGATTTCCTCTGGTTTAAGCAGTTTTCTCTTTAGCGTTTCCGCAGTCAGGGATGTCGGAACTGCAGGAGCAAGTGGGCGTTTGACCCACCCCTTTTTCAAAGGGACGCTGACCAGCAGACATGAACAGAGAGTCAAACTCATTTGCAGAACCAGTCGAAATTTCAGCAGAATTCCTGACCAGTAACCAAACAGCCCCATGTTGGTCCACTTTAGCCGTTGCGGTGTGAAACCAACCAAACCGAATGAAAAAGATGCGAACTCTCATGAACAGGTTTGTAGAAACATGTTATTAGCATGACAAGAAAGGCAGTTTAAGTCACTCATTCATTGGCCTAGTTGCATTTTTGTCACTGAGCCAGTTCATTTGTTGTTGTTGTTGGGTTTTTATTTATTTATTTATTTTTGAAACAATACGTTTTGCCCCACCACTTTTTTAGGCGTGACACCACCCATGACCGCAATACTTGCCATGCTAAACGGGTTTTCTGAGAGGCTCCTCCTTTGTAGGTTAATAGCAGCCTCTCAGGCACACGATCTCACAAAACTATTGATCATGCAGTGTCACTGGACAGCTGAACCTGCTTGGAGGAGAGCGCTAACTGCCCAGTTTGGTTGCATGAGCTAACAGATGCTTGTTATCGGCTAAGGAAACACCCAGAGAGCAGCACACTGAATGATAAAGAGGGAGGAAACACTCAAAGATCATACTGAATGACAGAGGGGGAGCATCTTAACAGGAGGGCCAGTTATAGTCTTTTGGATTCTCAGCTATAGGATTTGAGCTAGTGATCTCACGACAATAGCAACAATACAGCGAAACCTTCCACAGCCTCTAAGGAGCCCTTGACCAAAAACGAGTGACTTTTGTTGAATGTTGAATATTGTTATAGTCAATTATAATTAATTCTAGCAATACAAAATGGGTGCGTATGAATTTCCGCCATCGGATGAATGTATTTTAACACTTCTACATTGGATTCATGTTGATACTGGCTGCTTGTTCTGCCCTGCAGAGCGGCTGCTGACGGGATCGTGCGACTCCAAGGCGGGACAGCAGAACTCAACGCTGCGACGGGACCTGAAACAGTTTTTCGGCTGGGTCCGCAAGCGAGCCTACGGCTGCAGCGGCATGAGCATCAAGCTGTACGACCAGTGGCGGGTCTGGCTGCAGAAATCCCACAAAACTCGAAACCAGGTGAGGACATGGCCTTTCTGGTCAGACTTAATCCAGCAAGACATGTTTGGTGTCTGAAGTTTGCTTGGACGAAAAAATAACGCTAAGGCCTAATGGTGTTTTCCACTGCACAACTAACTGGAACCTTTGGCACCCAAAAAACTGGAACTGCGTTTTTTCCATCGACCGTCCGACCACTAACTAAGGTTCCGGTTTTATGTTTTTGGTTCCTGTTTAATATTGGTACCAATAGGGCCTACGCAGTAATCTGTCAAATTTTGATAAAGAAAGAAAAGAACCCGTGAATATGATGGATCTTAAACCTAAATAAAATATACAGGAAGGATAACAAATAAGACAGAACCAGAACTGCATGCTAATTCATACCCGTTTGATACAGGGAGATTCACTCGAAAGAGGCCCCGAATATTCTGTTGTAACTCCCGTTAGGATGAAGCAAAATAAACCCCAAAAAAATATGCTACGTATTTTGACGAATGTGCAATCAATTGCATTACGTGCGATGGTGGAAGTGATCTCCGTTTTCTGCCAGACACCTGAAGGGGTACGGGGGTACGCACCCAGAAGTTGCAAACGGAGGTTAGACGTTGTGACGGCTGTCCGGCGCCTACCTCATCGCTCCGACGCAGGGGCATACACAAGGGTCACAAAGCGCATAAGCAAGACTATTTGACATTCGATATGGTTCATTAGGCTGGGCAATATGACAAAATGTATCATCATCATGACAAATTACATCACAGTACATATATAGTGTATCATCAGGACTCATAGAAGAGCGACTGACTGCATGCTTCTTTATAAAGAGAGCAAAATTAGTCCCGTTTAACTGGATTTAGTGCCAAACATTGAATAAAAATCGTTTTTGATAGTATTTTTTTAAATGTAGCGCTACTGATTCTTTTTTCTCAGTTTCAGCTGATCAGATGTCTAAAAAAATTGTGTGTATTGTTGTGTATTGTGTATGTATGGAGTTAATTTTGTGCCCAAATGTTTGAGAGAAGATCCTGATGTCTGAGAGAGGAACGTTCCGGTTTGAGAGGGCAGCGGCGCTCTGAGCGCGCAGCTAATGAACTTGAATGCACTTGTCGGCACGAAGTTCGCAGGTAAACGCCTTCGGACTTGTTCTCCGGTTTTCGCTCAAAACTGGAAAACTAAAATCAATGATTTACAGTAACCAATGTGCGAACATCAAACAGAGGAAAAACCATTATGTATGGTATGTATGGTATTATGTCTAGTAAACGGAATAGAATGAACTTTATTACTCCCTGTACTCACTGAAAAGGGTTTTTTTTTTTTGCTCATGTAAAACTGCACGGCATCAGTATTGTTTTTTGATGATGTCATTATACAAGATAAATATACAGGATTAACAAGATGAGCCTATGAAGACGAGCGCTATAGGAGAGTTAAGAGTTTTCAATAGAACACTGTTAGACATTGTTAGCTACATTCGAAGAAGTCGATTGTGTGACAGTGCACCAGAATCCAGACGCTCGCGGTGTAAAAGGGCTGTTAAGCAAAAGTTAAGCAAAAGCGGAGTCAAAAAACAAGCATGGGTCGAAGCCAAACAGCATATACGAAACACAGCGATGATCATATCACCGTG
>JAILXH010038515.1:0-12382 GCA_023558415.1 Piaractus mesopotamicus
TTCTATTATTAAGGTGTTGGGATTGTAACAATACAAGAAACCCTTTTTGATGATCTAGATCCTTTTTCAAAAAGGTTCCGTTTATAACCATATACAACACGTTCCCCTGCAATCTGAAGATAGAACCATGAACATTTAAAGAACCCTATTCATGATTAAAGGGTGCTAGGCATCGTGAAATGTTTCTTCAGATTGATGGAGAATGTGCTGTAGATGGTTCTGTACAGCACCAAAAAGGGTTCTTTTGTTATTCCAATGTCAAGCCTGTCTGAAGTCTGAAGAACGCGTTCACCATGCAAATAACCCTTTAATCATGCAAAGGGGTCTTTGGGTGGTCATGATTCTATATAGAACTGTTTTATTTACTAAAGGACCCTTGAAGAACCATCATTTTTAGGAGTGTAGTCATGGTGACACCTGGTTCCTCCACCACTGTAAAGAAATCTGACTCTCTACACTGAACCATTTATCAATACGCTGCTCTTTGTTTACGTCTCAGAAGATGCAGAAGTTTTGAAAAATGTGAAATTCTGTTTTAATTTATACCGAATGTTAAAGAGTTCCTGCTTTCATGGCAGGTTGTAGGTGCACCCTCGTAAGTGCACACGGGGAGGTGAAGTAGGAGTGACCACAGGCTGGTTTTATGTGTCCAGAGGAAATGGCCTGGCCTGCTTTGGTTAATGTTTGACTGTGCCCAGAGCAACAGAGCGCTGCACTGACTCTCACTGCCCAGAATTAATCGAAGCCAAAAGAAATTTCTCCGCAAGCTGAAGTAAAGAGAAACAAACAAGGCCCTCCCGAGTCCGAATCAGAAGACACTGTTTTTCACGTTGATGCTTCACGCTTTGCCTTTTTTTTTTCTTTTTTTTTTCTCTCCCCTCTGGAATTGATGGATTCTCCAAAAAGATCAAGGGTGAGTCTTATTTGGAGGAATCCTTTCTGCTTTCAGTCTGGTCTTTCACATTTGTTGATCAGTTTATTATCATTTGACTGTATGAATTTCAAATGAATTCAGTCTCGCAAGTCTTTGAGTCTCTATTTTGGTATTTTAAATGCATTTAAAATGAATACTGTGGAATGTTTTTCTACATCTTTGCCGCGCGTCATGTACAGCACCGGCGTGTACAACCGCGTTTGAATGCTTCGAATGATTGGGCTTTTTTGAGATCGGAATATTTTTCACATTATGTTAAGCTCTAGCGCCCATATTATGGTAAAAATGTACTCATCTGTTAAAAATATGTAAACAATTCAAGTTGTCTATGACATTTCAAACTTGCTGGTTGTTCACGAAGCGATTTTACATCCTTTCACAGCTGTTAGGAATCTGCAGGCCACGCAATCTTTTCCCTTGTATAATCAGCGCTCTATCTTTTTTCCAGGGAGTTTACCGCCGCATGTCTGTAGAATAGCTGAGTCCTGCTGCTGCATATTTCCAGAGTTAATTACCGCGATGCTGGGCAGTTATTGCAGCTTTGCTGGGCAGGCAGGTTACGCTGACCGCGGCGTCACACCCAGCACCCACACTGAGGAGGTTAGTGGTGCGAAACAGTTCAGATCGCACTCTCCCCAGTAAAGGGGGAGGGGGTGGCCCAATCTTCCTCATGGGGCCCCTTTTAGATGGACTTTAGATGGATCTGGATTTGTATGGAAGTTGTTCCTGACTGGTAGAGGAGAAAAAAAATCCTTGTCTGTTTCGGGCAGCAGTATGTTCAAATTTTAAGATAAGATAATCCTTTAATAGTCCCACAATGGGGACACTCTTAGTGCTGCAGCAGCAAAGGGATAGCAAGGCACTCAAAGAAAAGAAAAGAGGAGAAAAAAACGACTTACTTTCTCAAAATATTGACTTAATATGTCAAAATATTGACTTACTATGTCAAAATAATGACTGATGTCAAAATACTGACATGGTATGATCAAAAAAACTGACTTACTTTCTCAAAATATTGACTTACTAGGTTGAAATAATTACTTATTATCTCAAAACATTGACTCACTATGTCAAAATAATGACTTAGGATCGTGTTTAAAAGATTGATTGAAATCAAAAACTTTTGCCAAATTTATAATTTTGTCAACATAGTATCTTAAAATTTTGAGAAAATATGCCATTATTTCAAGATGTTAGGTCAATATTTAGAGAAAATAAATCTGTATTTTGAGGTATTCAAGTTTTTTGACATATTAAATCATTGTTTTGAGAAAGTAAGTCACTATTTCAAGAAAATAAGTTATAATTTTTAGATTACTTCAACATTTTGAGAAAATTAGTCACTATTTTAAGATACTAAGTTGATATTTTGATATATCATGGCCAGAAACCAAAGGAGGAGGAAAAAAAAACGTATGTGAATGTTTTCCTTCTTTTCTTGACAGGAATGGGTTTTCATAAATTTAGGAAGGTGAGGATGAATCTTGAAACAGAGTAAAAAGGTCATTAATTCTGTACTTTTCTCCAGCAGCCATAGAAACTGTGGGGTGTGAATAATTAGTAAAAATGGTTGAACCTTTTTCAAAGTTACATGAAGCTAAAGCCCACTTACAGTAAGAGCAGTAGTTTGAATCTTTTTCATCTTTGTAAATTTGTGCTGAAATGGAATCTTGAGCTTTGAGATTTTGGGAAACGAAGTGCTTCTCATTCTTTTTGGTTTTTTTGTAGGACTTTACTGCTGATTACAGACTCTTCCAGTGCGTACCTTGATGGACCAGTCTGTCCTGAGCGCTTTGCATCAATCAGAAAGTGTGTTAGAGATGAAGACAAGACTGGTCAGTTCACCACCAGAGGAGCAGTCAAAAAGATCAACGGCACCACAGATAGACCCTCAGTCAGCCGCCTGGTGACCAGCAGCATGGGCTTTGCCGTTTATCAACTCCAGGAACTTCTAACACGGATCGAATTCGACTTTCAAACGTTTGAGGGCTAGCTCGTCCACTCTGTTTCTGCACCGTCTCTGAGTATTAGCATCCAGTGCCTCTGTTGAGAGGGAATTGTGAATATTATGTTCTATAACTTCAAACAACTGAATTAAATGGAGAAACTGTGGAGCCTCGAGGCAGCGATCCTCACTTCTGAATGAACAGCGTCTCTGAATTGTACTCAGAGCTGAGACCATGAGGTTTTATCTGAAGTTCTTCCTGCACTACCTGGTGCTGCTGGGCTCTAACTCTGGCATTTCTACCTACGGTCCCCACCAGAGGGCCCAGAAGACTGGGGACATTCTTCTGGGGGGGCTCTTCCCCATACACTTCGGAGTGGCCTCCAAAGATCAGGACCTCGCTGCGAGACCAGAGTCAACTGAATGTGTGAGGTGCGTCAGAGAGGCAATGTTTTGGCTGTATTGACTTATTTTATTAACTACGTAGTATGTTGTCACTGTCGGGACAAAACCTGGTAACTCTGCAGGCAAAGGAAAACCATCCCTGAGGTTTAATGAAGTTTTTTCCAAGTAATTTTGGTCATTTCTATTGCCCATTTATCCAACGTTTCATAGAATGTAAATGACAGCTAGCATTTTCAAATTATGGAAACATAAAAATAGTTTTGCCCCAACAGCAACAATGTATTTGAAATTTATTTGCATTCAGTAAAAAATGGTGGTCTGTTTGTAACGTGTTGGGTTGCATTAAAAAAAACAGTAACTGTGCCACATTTATAAAGCAGTCCAGGCTGAAACACTCCTTATAACTTCAGTGTGAGTGGGTGGGGCTAAACTGCCGTAAGCTGAATGGGCTGATGTATCTACGTGTGCTGGTTTGTATGACATCACAAAAACAATAATTACAGAATGGCCTGTTTTCGCAACTTAGTTTCTGTTGGTATTAGCGCAGATACTGGCACTTGAACACAGTATTGATATTGGTGATGGGGATAGCCTTTAGCCTCGATTTGAACTTAAGCACAGCAGCCCGCTAGCCGGGCCTGTGCGTTCACTAGCCTCGCTTGCGGTGCGCCTCCGTCGGTCAGCTGTATCACTCAGCAGCGGGGTCTCACGGCCTGCGAGTCTCTGATACTGACAGCTTGAACGATGGTGATATTTACTGAACTGACGCTCAGAAAGGCAATGTGAGTGAACAAGTTGCATGTATGAGACTAATGACTTTAGAAATTTGGATGTGAAACAACATTTAGCTCCGTTTTGAGCCAGAGAAGCTGCTGTGTGATGATCTGTAAACACCACAGGCTTATCTGTACACTGCTCAGTTCTGTTTTTAACTGTTCTGCACAATAAAGATATTTTACATTTACTTAATTTGTTAAATTTGGTTCTTATTACCAATTATATAATAGTAAATCGTAAATATATACAGTTAGTAAACAAATAAGTTTTCTTGCACATCTAATAAATATACTCCAAGTAAATGCCATCTAGCCGAGCTGAGTGTGTTTTATTCATGACACAGAACAGATTTTACCAAAATAAAATATTTAAAAATGTGATTGTATAAATATTGGGACTTATAGGTGAGTTAGGTTAGAATGAGTTAGTATCGGTATCGGCCAGTGCTTAAAGATCAGGTATTTGTATCGGAAGGAAAAAAGCGGTATCAGTGCATCTCTAGTTTCTGTGTATGGATCCAGTACGGTTATAAATATTTATGTATTACAGCAAACTAAAGCAAGAAAATGTAGTTTTTCCATGATATGGACCCTAAATGAAATGGCTAATTAGGCCTGTCACAAAAATATTTCAGAACAAAATAAGCCCTCAGTTTTAAGCTTGTTTAAAAATTGACAAACGCTCTGTGTTGTTCAGGTATAATTTCCGTGGCTTCCGCTGGCTGCAGGCCATGATCTTCGCCATTGAGGAAATCAACAACAGTTCTACTCTTCTACCCAACATCACCCTTGGCTACCGTATATTTGATACCTGTAATACCGTCTCCAAAGCTCTGGAAGCTTCTCTGAGCTTCGTGGCACAGAATAAGATCGACTCCCTCAACTTGGATGAGTTTTGCAACTGCACTGGGAATATCCCATCAACCATTGCTGTAGTTGGGGCCTCTGGGTCTGCAGTCTCGACAGCTGTGGCGGACCTTGTTGGTCTCTTCTACATCCCACAGGTGAGAGTTGTTTTTGGATATATTTCATAAAACGAGAAGAGTAGAATGTGTGAATTAATTTACTTACCCGCTTATTTTGTCCTTTCCTCCTTCCTTCACTTAATCTTTCAAAGATGCTAAATTCAAAGGTGCTAAATCCAAACTCTGTTTTCTGTCATCCATCGCTCCATCTTGTTCCATCAGATCAGCTATGCTTCTTCCAGTCGCCTTCTGAGCAACAAGAACCAGTACAAATCCTTTATGAGGACCATCCCAACCGACGAGTACCAGGCCATCGCCATGGCGGCCATCATTGACCACTTCCAGTGGAACTGGGTCATTGCCATCGCTTCGGACGATGAGTACGGCCGGCCGGGCATCGAGAAGTTTGAGAACGAGATGCTTCAGAGGGACATCTGCATAGACCTGAACGTGCTCATCTCCCAGTATCTTGACGAGGCTGAGATCGTCCGTCTTGCAGACCGCATCGAGAACTCCACCGCTAAGGTCATCGTCGTGTTCGCCAGCGGGCCTGACGTCGAGCCGCTGGTTAAAGAGATGGTTAGGCGTAATGTCACTGACCGAGTCTGGTTGGCGAGTGAAGCTTGGGCTATCTCCAGCCTGGTGGCCAAGCCCGAATACCTGGATGTCATGGGGGGCACGATTGGCTTTGCGCTGCGGGCAGGCCAGATACCCGGATTCAAGGAGTTCCTGCAGCAAGTCCATCCAAAGAAGTGCAGCCACAACGAGTTTGTCAGGGAGTTTTGGGAAGAGACGTTCAACTGTTACCTGGAGGACAGTCCACGGAAGGAGGACAGCGAGAACGGCAGCACCAGCTTCAGGCCGTTGTGCACAGGTGATGAGGACATCTCGAGTGTAGAGACACCTTACTTGGATTACACTCACTTGAGGATCTCCTATAATGTTTACGTGGCGGTTTACGCCATAGCTGAGGCACTGCAGGACATTCTCACCTGTACGCCTGGGAGGGGGCTCTTCGCCAACGGCTCCTGCGCCGATATTAGGAAAGTGGAGGCATGGCAGGTAAAGTTATCATTGTGTTGAGCAGGTTAGGTTAGTATGTCTTTGGTTAGTTTGAATTTGAATAAGAATTCAGCAAAGGTACTCCCATGTCTGGTTGCAGGATCAAGTAGACAAGAGGCAAAAGAAACTACTGAGGGTAATCTTTACCCATTAAACGGCTGGCAACATAGGAGATAGTATGGGAACAGGCTAACCTACGTAGTATTAGTGCTAATCAATTCCACGTGGCATTAGACTTGCCTCGTATGGACCCCAGCCTATATAATCAAACTCATGCATATACTCAGCTGTGAAAAGTAATTAGGTGAACGTTACAAATAGTTAACACATCTTAGTCTACTATACACAAAAAGGTTTACTTTGGTACTGATGACGTAACTTATGGATCCAAGGGAGCTAAATGTTGCTTTTTCAGCTGTTTCTTTTGCTACTGTCGAGACTGTGAGTGGAGTCAGCCTATGTTCTTGTTGGGACGTTGTAGAAAATCAAGACGTTAAAAATCGAGTCAGAATGCTAAACTTTCCATATGTCACAGAGAATGAACCAAACTGAGAACTAGGGCTTAGTCACAATCACAACTAACTGGTCCAGCATTCCAGCCTCAGAGTAGAAAAAGTGCAGACCTGGAGCTCAATTTCTGGACAAATTCCTTGCATGTCTGGTTTGGGGCGAATCAAAGATTCCAATTCATAGAAAATAATCACAATTTTAATCACAGTCACTATATTGGGCACAGTATTGGCAGTTAGATTATTGTCCCCAAATTGTTCAGCCCTACTGAGAATGGCAACACACAGCTGTAGCTGATCAGCTCATATCAGGCCATCTTGGCTACGACATCTAAATGGTTTGCTCTGTAAGGACATTCACGTAATTACGGTGAGTGCAGTTTGAAAGTTAGGTTACTTCTCAGGCATAATAGAAATGCCAAGCTTGAATATTATATTCAGACTGAGGTGGCATTGCTCCCTTATGCCACCCATCATGGCACTGGGCCTGGGTACTCCAATCAAAATAGTATAATAAAGTTGTTGTTTCACTTAGATGCATCTAACTGTCTGATCTTCTAACTGTTCAATCAACTATCTGTGGCCAGGAGTCCAAAAGAGCATTACTGGCTCTCACTCACCCCGCTCAGCGCGATGCTTGCCCACATGGGCTTCTATTAGCAAACATAACAGAATTAGCACTTAGCATTCTCCTCCAAGCATGGCAGTGGAGCTTTGCATGTCCTTAAGAAAATTGGGGGATAAAATTGGGTCAAAAAAAGGTAATTGTACATTGTGATTCACTTGCTGCCTACACTGCAAAAAAATAGTGTCTTGTCAGGTAAAATTATCTTAAATCTACTCAATAAATCTAATAGATCTCCTGTTGAGATTGTTGTAAGCTTAATTTAAGATTATTTAACTTAATTTCTAGCCAGTTTTGAGTAATTTTATTCAGTAAATTTATCTCAGTATGTTGACAGATAATTTTGCTTGTTTTAAGAAATGCGCTTGAAACCAGCAAAATTATTTGCCAGTATAGTGAGATAAATTTACTTGATAAAATTAGCTAAAACAAGTAAATAATGTCTAGAAATAAGCTAAATAATTTTATAATAGGTGCGCAACCATCTCAAAATAAGAAATAGAAGATAGATCGACTAGATTTAAGATGATTTCACTTGACAAAATACCATAAATTGCAGTGTAAATTGATTTGGATGGAAATCAATAATGCATGAGATACATGAGTAATGCATATAAAAAGTAATTTTAAAAGTAAAAAGTAATTGGGCAAATGCTACAAATGATCCATTGATTCAATGTTTAGTCAAAGTATTTAAGCCAGTAAAATTGGAAATGCCAATACAAGCCCAACCTAAAGCTGCGACTGAATCAAGAAGCTTTTCGTCCGTGTGGAAGTTTTACGGATCTCAACAGTGAAATTAATATTATTCGAGGGGAAAAAACTCTTTTCTGAACCTCCTCCCGTTTTTATTCCGCAGGTCCTAAAGCAGCTGAGGCACCTGAAGGTCCAGAACAGTGTCGGGGAGAGAGTGCGTTTTGACGAAGCCAGTGAGCTCTCTGCCAACTACACCATCATAAACTGGCACCGGTCACCTGAAGACGGGTCTGTGGTGTTTAAGGAAGTCGGCTACTACAGCATACATGGCAAAAAAGGGGCCAAACTTTCCATCGACAAAACGAAAATACTGTGGAACGGCTATTTGACTGAGGTAAGTCAAAATAAAGGCCTTCACGGGATGCGAATAAGCAGTATTACATTTCTTACATGTATTAAATGTGTTTTCTTCATTAATTAAGCAAAGTCCCAGAGTTAGAATATACAGCGGAGCATGACCGATGACCACTGGCTGTGTTTACATGCAAAGATTTTTGCCAATCCGATTAAATACATTCCTATTACGGATTAAGACTGAGGTGGGTACCACTTAGTGTACATATTACCATGACAGCGAGCATCATGTGAGGTCCCAGTCAGAGTGAGACGAGTTTTCAGCTGGCGCGCTTATATTTTGAATTGCTTTGAAATGTACTTCACATGTGTTAAGGAAGCGCTGAGAGGAAGGCGTCGTGTTCTGAGACACATAAGCTGGACGCCCGTCCCACCGCCGTCCTTTAAAGCTCAAAGCATAAACTTAGTCTCCTCTGCAGACCAGTTTCTGATCGCGCCCTGTTGAATGCTATAAACTTTCGTAATGACGTGACGAACATGCGCAGAACATACTTACAGGTTCCGAATGGGAATGTAATCGGATACAGGTGTTTACATAGTTGTTATTCTTCTATTTAACGGATTATTTACAGGATTACCCACCTCGTTCAATCGGATAGAATTTGTATTCCGAATGGCCTCAATTGGAATAGACTAGTATACATGGACGTATTCTATTCCGATTTAGCTATTAGTCGGATTATTAACAGATTATTAGGCTGCATGTAAACGTGGCTAATGACTTCCAAAAGAGGTTCAGTATGTAAAATTAGTGCATACAGTGCTGCTCCATGGGTTCACTTTACTGTGTTTTGGCTTGCTGCTCGAATTTGCTTCTTATTAGATGTCTAATGATGTCCATGTTATTTTTTAATCAGTAGCCACCTAACGATGCTCACCTAACGAAGCCCCGCCCCCTCTCTGACCACTTGAGTCTGACAGGAGCTCACAGGTGCCTCCCTGACAGTGTTTGATGATACATGAGAGACTGTGTGAAGAGACTGAGGGACCTATCAGCAATGCAGTTTATGCTGTTTTGATTGTAATTTTTCAATATGTATTGAAATCGTTACACCCTTACTTCTAATATCCACATTAACTGCAAAATGTAGCGTACTTATGTACCTCATTTACTCTTCAAACCCAGCACGCTTACTGGGTTGCCAAACAAAATGGTTCTTTTTTTTAAATAACTCTTGTGTTCCTGTTCTCTTTCACTAGGTGCCATTTTCAAACTGCAGTGAAGACTGCGAGCCGGGGACCAGGAAGGGGATTATTGATGGAATGCCCACCTGCTGCTTCGAGTGCACAGAGTGCTCTGATGGAGAATACAGCGATCATAAAGGTGGGATAGTGGTGGGTGTGGTGAACACTTTACATCACAATACAGGGTGATTCAAAAAGATTCATCCGATTTCATATTTTTACAACCGTGAGGCGCCTAGGAACCAATCACATACCAATTGAAAGAGGGGGTCATAGAGTTTCTGACTGCCACCGAAAGATGGCTCCCTTCAGTCCGCGAGGAGATGAGACCCCTGAGCAGAAAGCGTTCTGCATTCTCCACTTCAATAAGAGTGAATCCGTCATAACTGTGCAACGTGATTTTCGTGGGCAGTGAACCTCCAGTAGCTCAGAGTGTTCGTCGCTGGTTCCACAAAACTGGATCATCTCCGAAATCGCACTGAAAGAGTCGTGAGTGCAGCGACACCCGACATGCTCGATCGAGTATGGGATGAATTTGATGCCGTTGATGTTGTCTGTACAGCTGGAGGAGGTTCATATTGAGCACTTGTAAAATTACATAATAAACTTTATGTTCATTTAAACCATTTACAATTTACTGCATTGTTCTGTAATGATTTACAAGTGAAATAAATCATTTTGAAATCGGATGAATCTTTTTGAATCACCCTGTACTTTAAGGCGTTTTCACAACACACAACAAGCAACTGTTTTTCTGAGACTTGGTAAGTTGAAACAGACAAAAGGCCCCAGTATTGCTGCATTTAAAAATCCTAATAAACACTATGAGTATAATGATTTTTAATCACAGTGTGACACCCCATTCGCTCATTCACTCAAGCACGTTTAGCAGTCTAAAGTTTCTCCACAAGAGGGAGCAATTTATTGTATTTTCTTTGAGAATTTAAAGCAAGTGTTAAAATATTTTTTTCAAATTTCAGTTTGTATGTCCTTGCTTCTCAGAGGTACACTTAATATTTGTTTCACCCTTCCAAAGAAGTTAAAGAAATATATCATAAATGTTTATGATAAACTGCTAAATTTGAGCATTTAGCCCACAAGATCCTGCTCAATTGAACAATTATTCTTTTTTTTGTAATGTAACATGCAGTTGGTCAGTCATGTACTGACATTGTCCATGATATGCTCAGAAAAGTGTATTGTAACGCAACATGATGTTATTTATTGCAAAATAATGATAAACATCGCTGATCACCCCAATCACTGTCACTGCAAACTTTAATTCTCAACCTGAATCTGTATGCGAAGATTTTTCACTTTTTAGCCTTTTTTTCTGTTTTTGTTCTTGAATATTCAAAGTTTCCAACATTTTAACTTTCCCTTCGTCCACAGATGCCAGTGTTTGTACGAAGTGCCCCAACAATTCTTGGTCCAATGGAAACCATACGTCCTGTTTCCTTAAGGAGATCGAGTTTCTGTCCTGGTCAGAGCCGTTTGGAATTGCATTGGCTTTGTTTGCCGTGCTGGGGGTCCTCCTGACGTCCTTCGTGATGGGTGTCTTTGTGCGATTTCGGAACACACCCATAGTGAAGGCCTCAAACAGAGAGCTGTCCTACTTGCTGCTGTTCTCGCTCATCTGCTGTTTCTCCAGCTCTCTCATCTTTATCGGCGAACCTCAGGATTGGACATGTCGTCTACGGCAGCCGGCCTTTGGCATCAGCTTCGTCCTGTGCATCTCCTGCATTCTGGTGAAGACCAATCGAGTTCTGCTGGTGTTTGAGGCTAAGATACCAACCAGTCTCCATCGCAAGTGGTGGGGGCTGAACTTGCAGTTCCTCCTGGTGTTCCTGTTTACATTTGTGCAAGTGATGATCTGCGTGGTCTGGCTGTACAACGCTCCGCCAGCGAGCTACCGAAACTACGACATTGATGAGATCATCTTTATAATCTGCAACGAAGGTTCCATGATGGCTCTGGGCTTCCTGATCGGCTACACCTGCCTGCTGGCAGCCGTCTGCTTCTTCTTCGCCTTCAAGTCTCGGAAGCTCCCGGAAAACTTCACCGAAGCCAAGTTCATCACCTTCAGCATGCTGATTTTCTTCATCGTCTGGATCTCCTTCATTCCCGCCTACTTCAGCACCTATGGCAAGTTTGTATCCGCTGTGGAGGTCATTGCCATCCTGGCCTCCAGCTTCAGCCTGCTGGCCTGCATCTTTTTCAACAAGGTCTACATCATTCTCTTCAAGCCGTCCAGGAACACCATAGAGGAAGTTCGCTCGAGCACAGCAGCTCATTCTTTCAAAGCGGCGGCGAAAGCTACGCTGAGGCGAAGCTCCGCCTCCAGGAAGAGGTCCAGCAGCGCAGGCGGCTCCTCAGGTTCCTCGCCCTCCTCGTCCATTAGCCTGAAGACCAACGGGAACGAGGCGGCCACTCCCTCCGAACACAGACGGGGCCAAAGGCCTAGAGTGAGCTTCGAGAGCGGGACAGTTACTCTCTCATTCAGCTTTGAGGAGGCAAGAAAGAACTCGATAAAACTGTAACACGGAAGAGTCCTTGATGTTAGCTACTTGACTTTTAAATATTAATGGGTTTTAAGCAACAATCTGGACAAAAATTAAACTTACACAATTTTCCCTTCATTCTAATTATAGCCAAACAGCCAGGGTGTCTAAATTTTGCTTCTCTGGATTTAGCACTGGAGCTACGAGGCTAAGTAGCATTGTGCTAACTGCATGCTTAAATCAACAAACACTTGTCTTAAACTATGTGGACTTGTTCAGTGTCCCTAATAGACTTGATTTTGTGGCTTCTGACACTGTATGACACACTGTCTTCTATAAACATGGACTAAAGTACATTAGAATAT
>JAILXH010038524.1:1972-14024 GCA_023558415.1 Piaractus mesopotamicus
GCCTGAAGTAAAACCTCATGCTGTGTCTGAATTGAGATGGAATAGGCTTGTAACTCACTTACTCAGACTCACTCAGTCAGGCTAAAGATACTCCACAAGTTTGCACTATTTAGGGACCCCCCCCCCCCCAAGTGCTGGTAGTTATTAGGTATTAGGTTGTCATCATCCCTCGCTTCTTTTTGGAAATAAGAGAATGTGGTTGCACTCTTCTAACGATTTATCTTCAGTATTAGTTTCAGTATTGTTTTACTATAGACTGTACTAGTTATACTAGAAGCAGAGAGACATACTCTCCAAAGTGGAACATTTGTGTGAAACTGTGTTTTGTGAAAGGAATCTACAATTTTGTATGCTCCTTGTAGCATGCTGCTCACAACAAACAGCAAAAAACAGACTTGGTTGGCAAGAATAAGAGACCCATTTACACCTCGTCATTTCATGATTCATGAGTTTCAGAATTATATCTGGATGAGGCCAAGCCACATAAAAATTTGCAAGGTGCATTTAAAATACAAATCTATTCACTCAAACCACTTCAGGAGGTGGTCTGAGACGCATTTGAGCCACAAGTTACAGCAGTATAAACACATCCGTCCTCCAAGACACATTCAACAACTGAAACCCGTCACTGGGCACGTGATCTGTGTCTGTGAAGAAAATAATCATGAAGGGAACACATGGTTGGGGACCGAAACAAAATACTAATTAGCAATATGCACAGACACTAATGTGCAAAACATACTGCAAATGTAGAAGCTGAATGAGTAAACAATTGGTAATTGGTTGTGGCGTAACAAGCGGATTTGCATATTCCACACAGCAGTCAGACTTCAGTCTGACTGACCAGAGGTGTATGTGACCTCTAAGAGTAAATGCATGTGGCTAAAATCTTATCAGGAAACAATCCAGATACTAGTCACATGATGTTACCAGGTATTAACTTGGTCAAAATGTACACTCACTGCAATGAGACTAAGCTCACTTGCTCAGCCCAGCGCTTCCAAGCTGAGGATGAGCTCTGCCCTCTATGCCTCTGAGACAGCTCCTTGAATGCTGGCCTGGGCAGTGAGCTACACGTGACGTCTCAGGTCCTCCTGCAGCAGTGCTTTAAGAAAGTGTTTCAGTACCCGCTCCTCCTGAGCAGCTTTTTGAGGTATGCCTGCCAAACCATCATACTCAGTTCTGATGCCAGCAATCTTATCCACTGTGCCTTCAGGTTCTGTCTGCCTGGAAGTCTTCTCACTGATAGTGCCGCCGACTCCTGCCCAAACTGCTGCCCTGAACGCTGCTAGGTCGCCATGTTGTTCCACTGGCAGGTCCACAAGCACGTGGAGTGATTTTCGTTCCAGGGCTAGGCACAGCTAAATTGTGGTGACAGCCACTGTACAGTCGTTACACTGGGCAGCCATTTGTAGCCGTGCAGAGTAGAGCTTCCAAGCACCTTGACCATTGCAGGGCAGTAGGCGGATGTGCGCTGTCCCTTTCACTGTCCACCTGTAAGTTCTTTGACGTGCCATTCCACTTCTTGCCACTTGGTGGCGCTATCCCACTTGTGACACCACTGTGGCGTCGGTGTCACAGTCACGTTTTTCAATATGGTAATGACTAGTTGACTAGTGAAAATGAAGTCATGCAACTCCTAACAGGAACAGAATATGCTGTGACTCCCAGAATGATTGGCACCCTTGAAAAAGATGAAGAAGACCATGGAAACTATCAAAGTTATTTAAGTTGAAATTAAAAATGTAATAGAAAGGTGGTGTTTGAGCAAAACTGTTTAGAAAAAATAAAATGAGTGAAACACAGATCTGCAAAATATCAGTCAATTAAAACAAAAGATGTAACAAGAAAAAGCATGCTTTCATTTTTTTTCATGAATTTTCATGAAAATTTAAATGTATTCATTATTGAACGTTTATTTATTAGTATATTACAAAACAATCATATTAAGCTGAAAAAAGAAAAGCAGTATTATGACATGTACACATATCCCTTTGTAACAATATGAAAAGGGAGTAGAAGTGTCATAAGTGATGAAAAATGTATGTCGCTTTTTTGCCGTAGTGTCAAAAATAATCAAAGAGGTCAATTCGCTTACATGGCCACCAAATAAGAGAACACAGTTTTCAACCCATCATTCAATAAATGTCAGTCCAACTATCTAACAACTAATAAATGTAAAACAATGCAGATAGCTAACATAAGTGCTCTGCTCACCAGAGAACATGTTTGATTCTGGTTAACGAAAACACAGACTTAAGTTTAGATGATAATAATTCAAATCTGTGGAAGTGAAGTTGAGCAAGTGGATTTGAAAAGACAGAAAGGCGAAATTAAACCTGTTCTGTGGTGTTTGGATCCGCAGCCTGATTATGCAACTTAATGTTAGCTTAGCAAACAGGTTACAGACCCAAACAGTGTCTAACACCACAGTACAGGCTTGATTCTGACTAACTGTTGTTCTGCTGAAACAAGTTTAGACGATAAAAACTAATGTCTGAGAGAGCAAGAGGATAAACCAAGATAGTTCACCTCCTGCTCAAAGCAAGAGATGCTGCCTTCAGGTCTGGAGACCAGGAGGCTTACAGCTCAGACAGAGCCAACCTTAGAAGAAGCATCTCAAAGGCTGATCACTGTTACACACAGCGGATTGAAGAGCACTTCAACTCCTCCAACCCTCAGCATATGTGGCAAGGCAAACAGTCAAACCACCCAGCACTGTGCCCCCTTACCAACTGTGCCTCACTCCCCGATGAGCTCAGTCACTTCTTTGCTCGCTTTGACAGGGGAAATAAGGTGGTCTTCTTCAGATTTACCGCCTGATGAGCAGCCACACTTACGCTTTCCATCGCGGATGTCTGTCACACTCTGAGCAAGGTGAATGCACGAAAGGCAGCTGGCCCTGATCAAGTACCTGGCAGTGTGATTAGAGCCTGTGCTAAGCAGCTGGCTGGGGTCTTGGAGTGATCCCCTCCAAGCTAATGTTAAAGCTTAGCCAACTTGATATCAGCACATCTCTCTGTGATTGGATTCTGGACTTCCTGAGTGACAGACCTTAGGTGCTGCCACTGCCATCGTCCTGAGCAACAGACAGTCTTTTTCTTAAAGTCCAGGATCTTCTGCTTTAAGATGCATGGTGTCAGGTCAGATTTAGTAATGCAGAAGTATGTACAATGTTGTTATTACTTCTTAAACAGTCTGAAAGATTATATGGTGGTGCAGTGGGTTGCGCCTCACAGCAAGAAGGGCCTGGGTTCAGTTCCCCGGCTGGGCGACCAGGGGAACAGCATTCATGTGTGTCACATTCTATGGGATTTCATCTTAAATCAAACCCTGAAATTTATGTTTTTCTGATGCAGATGGTGCAGATAGTTCTGCAGTTACAACCACAACACTAATTATTTTTAGGTCTGAGAGCCGTGTCTCCAGTGCTATAACTCTGCGTTCTCTTCCTCTGTCTTTTTATAGTCTTTTTTATAGACAGAGGATGTGACTGCACAGTTTACATGCTCTATCTGGGGTCCTGATTGAGATACTATTGATTACACGTCAGAGAGAACTTTGCTAAAATCGACCTCAAACCATGCTGTTCTATGTAATCAACTTGACCTTATAAGGAAAATATTAGTAGAAGGTAGATAGCAGTTGAGCCAGAGTTGTGTAAAGAAAAGCATAAACATCTTCAAATAATAAGTGCTTTTTAAGTTCATCTGAACCTTTAGGGATTCAGGAGGGATTCTCCATGACTTCCTCTTTCACTGAGCAATAAATATGAAATAACACAAGTCAGATGGTCAAAATGCTTTTATTTCACGTGTTTCCATGTATTGTTCTGAACCCCATACAGTCCTGAATGGATTACAAGTATTCATTTAAAACATTTATCACAAAGGCAGCTCATGCTCATGCAAGTATTGAAATGTATTAATTTTTAAATCATGAACCATTTTAATAGTATATTGATAAACAACTATGTTAAGATGAAACAAGAAAAGAACTCTTGTGACATTATGACAAAATATGCAATTTAGGAATAATTAGAATTAAATTTGTTGTTTATCAGGTTCAACAATATTTGAATGTGAAATATTCAAATAATTCATGGATAATTTAACAGTGTATATATATTTTTTTCTGCAAATAAACACAAATATATATTATAAATATGAAAATAACTTTAATGCATATTAAGCCTTTCCGTAAATCCTCTGGGCACAACGTTTTATGTTACGCAGAAGTTTATGAAGCTGTACTTCATCATATGATGCTGAGTTCTTGCACTGAATGCTCTGCAAGTGAAACACAGTCATGTTAAACTGAGAGTTAAACAGTCATAAAGGTTATCAAAGAACAGTGTTTGCTGTTCTAAAGGCACATCACAAACAGGGCTAGATGCAGTTTAGGAGATACAGATACTGCATGCTCAAGTTATGTTCATCATACTTTAATCTTCATTAGCTCTTTAATGTGGCTGAGGGCTGTTTGATCATTGGTGTCTGTAGTGTTAACATTAAAATAAATATTTTAAGGCCAAGAATCACGTTAAAATGTTTTTTTTTTTTCTACATTCAGGAAAGAGTTAATGGTATCATAATTACTTACTCTTGTGTAGGCCACCAGCTTCCTGGGCAGCAGCCAGTCTTTTTCCTCAAGTCCAAGATCTTCTGCCTTAAATTTCTCTAGAACCTCCCCTGCTTTGCAGAAGTTGTGTGGCTGGAAAAGTGCACGGTGTCAGATTCAGTAATGCAGAGGATGATTTATCACAGCTCATATAGAATATGCAGATTTAATAAGAGTACATTTTATTTCTCTCAGACGAAGAACTCGTGTAACTTACAGTGCAGTGCTTGTCTGATATCACTTCTTGCACAGGCATCTGTAAAAAATATACATTGAACAGTTATAGTAGTTTAGAGTTTTTCTTTAAGTATTTAAACCTGCACTGAAAATGTTAATTAAATAATATCTTACCATTTTCACCCCATCGTTTAAGGTGTGGTCCAGGTGCTGTACATTGTCGGTTATTTCTCGTAAAATATTTTGGTCTGTTGTCAGTGCTGCGGCAGGAGCTGCAGTAACCATCATGATGGTCAGAAGGAAAAGCAAGTAGGTCTTCATGATTTCGGTGGCCTCTGTCAATTAGCAGGACCTGGTTGTGCAACATCTTCGGTGCTATAGCTCTGTCTTTTTATAGTGTTGACAGAGGATGTGACTACACAGTTATCTAATATCTCTAAGATATTATTGAGTACACGTCAGTAAGAACTTTCATGAAACCAACTTTACACACTGCCTATGGTTTTCTGATGGACACTTTAAACACGATATTACTGAAAGTAATATCCATGCCCTGTAAAAAAATTGCCGTTATTAAATCTAAAAAGTAAGTAACTGGGTTTTATTGAAATTTTAAGTGCATTAAATTTGTCATATTAAGTTGGCTGATGAAAACTTTGTGTGAACATACTTGTGTTACTTATTTAAAGTTATTTAAAGTTTGATGAACTCAGCATTTCAAATGAATCCAGTTACTTATTTTTTAATCTTTAAAAGCTGCATGAGTTTTAGAGATTATTTTTGAAAAAAAAAAATGTTACTGTCACATTAAAATACCTCTCCAGCTGAGCCATGTGCTGTCTGTGGCCAGGTGCTTATGGAGGAAATGGTAAGATATGGTAGGATGGTAGCTACAGTTTTTTGCAAAAGTTTGGGCACCACTAATCAAATGATTTTATAAGTGAAAAGAAGTTAACACCACCTGTGTTAAAGTCATGTACAGCGGCACAAAGTACAGTAAAGAGCAAAACAAGAGCAAAGTATTACTGCACATTATTATACAGATGCATGAAAAGAAGTAAAGATATATAATAAGAATATAATCAAACAACCATGTTCAGTAAATAAATAAGTAAAGTCGCATAAATATTATGCAGGTGACAATGCAGTGGTGTATCCAGTGAATCATCTTAAAAAGGTCCAAGCAGAAACATACAAACCGATTGACTGTGCACTGTAAACGATAGTACAATAACATATATATTAATAGTTATGTATAGATGCATAAATAAAGTGGCAGTGCATAGTAATATGAGTAGAGAGATGTTGTAAAGTCCAGCTGGTGTTTAGTGAGCCTGTCCTGTTAGTGGCTCAGTATAGGTCCCAACACAGCGAAGAGGTGTTGTACATTGTGATCGCTGTGGGTACAAATGATCTCCTTACTCCAGCAGAGCTGAATGAGTCTTTTGCTAAAAGTGCTCTGCTGTCTGACCAGTAGGTCATGGAGGAGCTGTGATGTGTTGTCCAGGATAGCAATGAGTTTATCAAGTGACTTCCTTTCCACCACCACCTCAAAACCATCCAGTGAGCAGCCCAAACTGAGCCAGCCTTCTTGATCAGCTTGTTAACCATTTTTGCATCTCCCCCTCTGATGCTGCCTCCCCAGCAGACTGCTGCAAAGAAGACAGCACCCACAACAACAGACTGGTAGAAGATCGCCAACATCTTACTGCACACATTAAAGGACCTGAGCCTTTTCAGAAAGTAGAGTCTGCTTATTCCCTTCCTGTATACAGCCTCTGTGTTGGCCCTCGAGTCCAGTTTGTTGTCCAGCAGGACACCCAGGTATTTGTAGGTGTCTACCAGCTCAACATTCTGTCCGCCACCATCTTCTTGGTCTTGGTCACATTGAGGAGCAGATGGTTCCTCACACACCACTCAACAAAGCTGTTCACAAGGTCTGTATTCACCTTCGTGCCCATCCCTAATGTACCCGACCACCACAGAGTCGTCAGAAAATTTCTGAAGGTTGCAGAAGTCCAACCTATACGGGAATTGGTGGTGTACAGGGTGAAGAGGAAGAAGGAGAGCACAGTTCCCTGTAGTGCTCCAATGGTACTGATGAGACAATCAGACTGGCAGGTTCCCAGCTGCACATACTGGGGTCTTCCAGACAGGTAGTCCAACACCCAGGCAATTATGGACTTGTCCACCTGCATTTTATCCTTCTTCTCCCTCAACATGAGAGGTTGGACGATTTTGAATGCACTTGAGAAGTCGAAGAAAGTGATTCTGACTATGGTATTGTTCTGGTCCAAATGGCAATGCGCCTTCTACAGTAAATAAATAATAGCTTCATCCACGTCAGCCTGCTGTTGATAAGCAAATTGTAGGGGGTCCAGGAAAGGGCTGACCTGAAGTCTGAGATGTAACAACAATAGTCTTTCCTGGACCTTCATGACATGGGATGTAACGTCAACTGGTCTGTAGTCATTGAAAGAGGAGGTAGATGACTTCTTTGGAACAGGAACTAGGCAGGAGCACTTGCCCTTGTTGAAGACTCAGGTTGAAGAGATGCTGAAGAATCCCACATAGCTGAGTGGAACAAACCTTCAGTACTCTCGGGCTGACTCCATCCGATACAGCAGCTTTGCCCAATGTCAGCTTCTTCAGCTGTCTCTTCTCCTGGCTGTTTGTCACCTCTAGGAGGGATAAGGGTCTTCAGACAGTGGCTGTTGGGTGAGGGATGTGAATAGGAATGTGGAAAAAGTGGAGCTGTTGAGGGAAAGGGAGGAATGCCGCTGCTGAAGGAGGGGGATTGTATTGTGCTGAACCTGTTAAAGAAGCTTGTTTGCTGTGTCCAAACTGCCCCCCGCAGTTTGTTGTTTTGTCTTGAAGCCAGTGATCTTCTTCATACCAGCCCACACTTCCTTTGCATTGTTTTGCTGAAGTCTTCCTTCCATCTTGCTTCTGTAAGCCTCCTTATTCTCCTTCAGTCTCACCTTCAGCTCTGTGCATTGTAATTCTTTATCCATCGGTCTAAAAGCCTGCCTCTTCTTTTTAACAGTTCCTTCAGGTCCTCAGTGATCCATGGTTTGTTGTTGGGAAAGCAATGCACCCCCCTGACTGGAACAGTAGTGCTTGTGCAGAAATTGATATAATCAGTTATGCAGTCTGTCATCTTGTTAATGTCCTCACCAGCTGATTTACAAAAGAACCCCCAGTCTGTGGTCTTAAAGAAGACCTGCAGAGCCTCTTCTGCCTCTGAAGGTGGTCACCATAGTCAGAGGAGGCTCAGCAGGTCTTTAACTGTCATTACATTATTAAACAATTGCATTAAAATGAAAACAACACTTGATGTGATGTGATGAACGTTTGCTAATTAAGAATTATGAAAACGAAATATGTTTATTTGCTTTAAAAATAATTTAATGTTAATTACTCCAATAATTAATGGAAAATTTAACAATGTATTTTTCTGCAAATGAACACTAAAATATATTATAAATACAAGAATAACATTAATAAATAATAATGCTTTGTGTAGTTCTTCTGGCCAAGTAGCCTGAAGTTCTGCTGTCTCATCTGAGTTCTCACACTGACTGTTCTGCAAATTAAACACACAGTCATGTTAAACTGAGAGTTAAATAGATCCCTATTATGATTTTCCAGGTTTTCACTTTCCTTTAGTGTTATGTAGCTTTTTTGTGCCTGTAAGTGATCTGCCAAGCTCAAAGTACACCCTAGAGGAAGTGACTCTCTCCCACAGAAGCCACTTTTCTCAGCTGCCTGAAACGCCACATTTGAATTCCAGTCCTTTTCCTCTGCTACAAGATGCTACAAAATCTGAGAAAACAGAAGTTGAAACAGTGGAGCTTTTTCCCTCTGTTATGACGTTGTGAAGTATTTAAGCCTGAACTATAAATATTGGCAAGTAAATAATGTTTTACCTTCTTTACTTTATTAAGGTTAAGGTGGCATCCAAGTTGTTTACATTTGCTGTTATTTCTTTTAAAATCACAACCGGAATTGTATGGTTGTCTGATGTTAATGATGCAGCGGGTGCTGCCACTGCCGGCATCCTTGGCAGCAGATTGTCATTTTCTTGAAGTCCAGGGTCTTTTGCTTCAAGTGTGTCTAGATTCCTCACTGCTTTGCAGAAGTTGTATGATGCATGGTGTTAGATTTAGTAATACAGAAGGTAAATTATTACAGCTAAAAAAGTGAATTTTATTTCTCAGACAGAAACTTTTCTGTAATGTACAGTGTTATTACTTCTTTAACAGTCTGAAAAAGTATATGCTGAAAGGCTCTTCAGTTAATCTTTTTTCTGTTTTCTAACAATTTTTCAGTATTAAAGTCCTTCAGTATTTGAAATAAAACAGATAAAAAAAAAAATGTTTTATTTTCTTTGTTGTATTCATTAAACTGGCATTCATGTGTGTCACATTTTGTGGGATTTCATCTTAAATCAAACCCTGACGTTTATGTTTTTCTGATGCAGATACTGCAGAGGGTTCTGCAGTTACAACCACGGCACTTATTAGGTCTGAGAGCTGCAGCGTCTTTAGTGCTATAACTCTGCGTTCTCTTCCTCTGTCTTTTTCTAGTCTTTTTATAGACAGAGGATGTGACTGCACAGTTTACACGCTCTATCTGGGGTCCGGATTGAGATACTATTGATTACACAGCAGAGAGAACTTTGCTAAAATCGACCTCAAACCATGCTGTTCTATATTATCAACTTGACCGTATAAGGAAAATATTAGTAGAAGGTAGATAGCAGTCGAGCCAGAATTGTGTAAAGAAAAGCATAAACATCTTTAAATAATAAGTACTTATTAAAGTTCATCTGAATCGGGGGATTCTCCATAACTTCCTCTTTCAATGCGGAATAAATATGAAATAACACAAGTCAGATGGACAAAATACAGTGAAAAAGCATGACTTTTATTTCAGTAGTTTACATGTATAGTTCTGAACCCCATACAGTCCTGAATGGATTACATTTATTCATTTAAAACATTTATTACAAAGTCAGCTCATGCGTACTTTTATATAAGTATAATGTTATAAATACTAATGCTTTGCAGGCGTAATGTTGTATGTTAATCAGAGATTCATGAAGTTCTACTTCGTAATCTGATGAGTTCTTGCACTGAATATTCAGGTGAAACACAAAGTTAACACAGAGTTTTTACAGACAAACATTTGCATTAGGATGAAACGAGAAGCACTCTTCTGGCATTAAAACAAAAATGTGCATTTTAAGAATAATGAAAATTAAATAAACAAATCTTCTTGAAGAATAATTCAATATTAATTACTTCAATAGTTTGTGGACAGGTTAAGAGTGTATATATTTTCTGCAAATAAACACTAATGTGTGTTATAAATATGAAAATAATTAAATGAATGCTAATTCTTTGTGTTCATCTCCTGGGCACAATGTTGTATGTTACTCAGAAGTTGATGAAGTTCTATTTCGTGATCTGATGCTGAGTTCTTGCACTGAATGTTCTGCAAGTGAAACACAGTCATGTTAAACTGAGAGTTAAACAGTCATAAAGGTTATCAAAGAACAGTGTTTGCTGTTCTAAAGGCACATCACAAACAGGGCTAGATGCAGTTTAGGAGATACAGATACTGCATGCTCAAGTTCTGTTCTTCATACTTTAATCTTCATTAGCTCTTTAATGTGGCTGAGGGCTGTTTGAAAATAGTTAATAATTAGTAATTTTATGTTTACTCACTCTTGTGTAGGCCACCAGCTTCCTGGGCAGCAGCCAGTCTTTTTCCTCAAGTCCAAGATCTTCTGCCTTAAGTTTCTCTAGAACCTCCCCTGCTTTGCAGACGTTTTGTGCCTGGAAAAGTGCATGATGTCAGATTCAGTAATGCAGAGGATAATTTATCACAGCTCATGTATAATATGCAGATTTAATAAGAGTACATTTTATTTCTCTCAGACAAAGAACGTATGTGTAACTCACAGTGCAGTGTCCGGGTTTTATTACTTGTTGAACAAAAATCTGTGAAAATACGCATTGAACAGCTGTTATTATAGGTTTTTATTTGTTTTTTTTTTGTTGTTGACATTTTCAAGCATGTAAGCCTGCACTAAAAATATTAATCAAATAATATCTTACCTTCTTCACTGTCATGTCTAAGGTGGCATCCAAGTGCTTTACATTTTCTATTATTTCTTTTAAAATCACACTCTGAAGTTTTTGTTTGTCTGATGTCACTGGTGTGGCGAGCACTGCAGTAACCACCACAATGGTCAGAAGGAAAAGCAAGTAGGTCTTCATGATTTAGGCAGCCTTAGACAATAATCAGGACCTGGATGTCTTCCTGCTATACCTCTTTGTTCTGTGTCTCTGTCTTCTTATAGTCTTGACAGAGGATGTGACTGCACAATTTACATGTCCTGTCTGTGAACACTTTCAGATATCTTGATTGCGATATTGTTGATTACACGTCAGCAAGTACTTCTATGAAATCAGCCTCAGGCCACTGCCTATGGTTTTCTGATGGAGATAAGATTTGTCTTTAAACAGAATATTTCTTAAACAAGTAAATGATCCTTAATTTTCAGAGTGCTTTTTGAATAAGAACCGTATTGGTTTCTTTTGAAGTATTATTAACAAGGTTTATTGAGAAACAAACTTCAGTCTTCAGTGCCAAAGACTATAAAATTGCTACTCAGCTTAAAATACCTCCCCAGCTAAGCCATGTGCTGTCTGTTGCCAGGTGCTACTGGAGAAAATGGTAAGACTTTTTTTATGAGTTTGGACTATGCATCAAACTGAGTTTGAGACCGAGGAGAACACTGAGAAGTTTGGGTAGGAATTCTGAGCAGATTTGCTGTGGTCGAGGAAGCCAGACTCCCCCCCAACATTCGGCAGAAGAGGAGTTGTGGGAGGAGACAGGGTGGTGTTGAGATGCAAAGTTTTTGTCATGGGAAACTGAAGGGAGAGGGAAGAGTTTAAAGGACATAGGATGGAAGAGGAGGAGCTTTGGGGGTGGTCCCTCTCAACTTACACTGATCGGGCATAACATTATGACCACCTCCTTGTTTCTACGCTCATTGTCCATTTTATCAGCTCCACTTACTATATAGATGCACTTTGTAGTTCTACAATTACAGACTGTAGTCCATCTGTTTCTCTGCATACTTTGTTAGCCCCCTTTTACCCCATCCTTCAGTGGTCAGGACCCCCATGGACCCTCACAGAGCAGGTACTATTTGGGTGGTGGATGATTCTCAGCACTGCAG
>JAILXH010038573.1:0-11379 GCA_023558415.1 Piaractus mesopotamicus
TCTTTAATTATATGCATTGTGCGACACTCTACATTGATAGATTAATTGATATATTGATTTAAACATTTCAGGTTTTGCCCTACTTTCTTTTGCTATTACTATTACTTTTATATTTCTATTTTTATAATGTTTAATATTGACTTATGATCCAGTTTGATTCCATCTGATAAGTTACAACAAAATTATTATTATTATTGATATCTAAGTTGTTTTTCTTGTGCGTTTTGGTATTTTCATAGCTGTATACGCCCTGAATTGATATATTTTGTAAAGTATTTCAACTACTTACACAAAATAACCATTTTAGAGAGTCATCAATATTTAAAGACAAACCAGTCTATCAAGCAAAGCCACAATGTTTAGCACATTTTGCACTTGCTTTAATGCAGATCATCGTACAGTGAAACTACTTAAGTCTACTACTGATACTACTAGTCTACTACTTCTCACAATTGATGCTTCCCTTTTCTTTAATATACACTGTAAAGTGGTCAGATAATCAGTTAAATGAGATGGAAGTACATAAAAAAGTATGCATAAGCAATTTTGGGGTCAAGTTGTACTCACCTGTCCCTGGCATTCAGGACTCCTTACCAAAAAAAAAAAAAAATCTGATTGAAATAGCCATATGGCAGCATTGCCTCTTTTTCCTCTCTATAGAATTGGATACAACTTATAGACTGCTGGGATGACTCCTGTTTGGCATGATGAAACTGACAAGGACAGCGACGGCTTTGATGTGCTAATAAGTCTTTATAGTCCTCCATGTAGCACCTCTTCACTAGTTTCAGTTGTACTGACCTGTCAGCACTTCCTCTCCGACTTAACACGCCTTCCACCACTATGTGGAGGAAATGAAAAGGCTCAAAACTTTAATGCAATTAAAAACCAATAATGATGAAACACTCACTCATAGTAAAAGTGCAAATCATTTATTCATTGTGAATTTTCTAGTTCTTTTAGCATATATACAGTGAAACGTCCTAATAAAATTACTTAATTTTCCTCTCCAAACCACAGCTTTCTATTGCAATCACCACTGACCAGAAACACGTTACACAATTACTAGGCATTTCAAAAAATACATTCAGTAATAAAACAATATTGACAGAGGAAACAGAAGTTATCCATAAGAGCAGGCGAGATCAGATGATCAAATTTATGGCACTAATATGTTTCATTCATTGCCCACTGAGCCAAAAGCTGAATCTAAAAGAAAAGTTATCATCAGAGCAACCGTGATGTTGTTCGGCTTTGTGGTGCATACAATTGCCCCAGGCACCAAGAGGGATTGTCTGAGTGACTGCATTCACGCACAAACATACACACACACTCTAACAGGTGCCCACATACTCTTACACACTTCAAAATTATTGCCACAATTGCCATGCACTACCGTAGACACAACCAGGGTGAATACAAAATCAATGTGTAAACTTTTGTGCATGTGTGTTTTTATGTGCAAGTACATACAGTCACATCGTGTCTAGTGATCTACAGGAAGCTCATTCAAAGGCACTTCTGAGGAATACACACAGCTAAACGTATAGCAGTATGAGGTACATACACACCTATAGTACTGTGAAACTTCAGAGATCACCCTTCATTTATTTAATTTCCAGTTAAAAAGGCCATTAAGTGCTAGTTATTCATTTTTCAACATCAGGAAAACAGAAATCTACACAGAAGCTTCAATAGCTAAATACACTATTACATTTTTCAACATTTACTGTGTCCACCCTTTGTCTTTATTACAGCTTTCATTTTTTCCCAGGAGACTTGCTTTTAGTTTTCCAAACACATCTGCAGCAAAATTTTTCCTCAGTTCCAACATTTAGTCTTAGTAGTTGGTTGTATTTTCTGCTTAAACATATCCAATGATGCTGGGTTCCAATTGTTATGAGAACACCCACATCTTTGTTTGAACTGCAAATATTCTAAATTTTGTCTATTTTCTTTTCTCAGTATCAGCTTCTTGACAGCTACACATCCTTTCAGACCCATAGCAATGACATATCTTCCCACAGCGCAAGAATTGTCATCTATCAAGATCAGTTTTAAGTACTGTTTATCTGATGGTGACTGTTCTAATGGTCGCCAAGTCCATTTTTCTTTTAATAATCTTTTAACTCCAGTTTTTGAAACTTCTGTTTTTCACTTATTTTCCCTATATTTTCCCCTTCCTTATGCAAGTGGATTATCTTATATTTAATCTTCTCAGAAATATCTCTAGAAAAATATTTAATGGCCGTATTGACTGAAAATTACATAAATGCAATGCAGTGGTCTCCGAGTTTTGCACAGTACCATATACATACAGAGATGTAAGTAAATGGAACTCTTTAATGCTCTGTTAAAAATAAACCCTACGATGCCAGACTGTATATGTGTAGCGTGGTGCAGTATATTTAGCAAAGGCTAAGACAATACAATTTCATTAAGAGAGGCTAGGGAAGATTCTCTGTGCAAAGTTGTCCTCCATCACACAATCTCTGAGTAAGTGCACATCCAACATACAAACATAGATCCACATACATACTCAAGTCTCAATACTCCATAATCTTAAGACAGGCAAACAAACTCTTTTGAGTTAAGGCACCTTGACAGCATAGACTACAACTAAGATGCTGCTTACGTGCTGCCCAGATCATAATTTAGTGGTGAAAAACTAAAAGTGTGCAAGAGGAAACAAAAACCAGAAAGGCAACAGAGCAATGGAGAAAGCAGCAGCGGTAGCTCAGGTCAGCATGGGCACGTCATCCTCAGAGATTGTGTCATCAGTGAGAGGGATCAGCAGCACCTCGTCATCTGAAGAAGAGGAGGAAAAGGAGGGGGAGGCCGAAAGAGGACGAGCAGTAGAGGAGGACGAGGGTCTGAAAAGAGAGATACTTAGCCCCAGTGAATGGAAGAGAGAGGCCAGTGAGGGACTACTGGGTGGAATGGCAACAGGAATGGCGTGTGGTGTTTCTGAAGCATTGGCAGGCTGATTGGACGGAGGAGGTGGAGGTGAAGGAGGAGGGGGGGGAGGCTGAGCCTGAGCCTGAGCCTCTGCTTGCTGTTGCTGCTCTGTCGGTTGGGGGGGCACTTTTTGAGGCAAGGGCTGATTGGCCACTTCCCTGGCCAAGGAGGAGCCTCCAGAGCCTGACTGATTAGACTCTTGGCCGTTAGGAGCAGCCTCTGTCTGTTGAGAAGTAGAACTTGTGGTCTGCGTGGACCTAGATGCAGGCCTGGGAATGATGCCCCACCTCCGCAAGCGACGCATCGCACGGCGGACAAATCGCGGCCTGCGCCGTCGCCGAGGGGAGGAGATGTTGTCCTGTCTGAGGAGCTGAAGCAGTCCTCTCAGAGAAAGCGTGGTGGGCTGAGGGAGGTGGGGAGAAAAAAAAAAAAAAAAGTATAATCAAACATTGAAGAGCTACACCAAATTACAGATCAAAATAACACACATTAATTTAATAACCAAAAAGTGGACCACTGTGCGTAGCTAATCTCTAAACTAATAAAGGAGTAAGAATTTAAATGCTATTGTGCCTCACTCTAGCTCACTCTCAGAACTTCTGCGTCTGGCCTTGCTATGTCTCAGGATAATAATGGACTCATTCTTTCGAAAAGAATGCCAGGTATCTACAGATGCAGCCAAAGCCAAACCTGATACAGCCAGTGCATGGCCACTTTGAATCAGCAGAAAGGAATTTACTATTTTGTGGCATTTTTCTCAACCATGTGAGAGCTACTGGACTATTAAGATGTCTAAAAAACGAAATTGAGCATGTGAATAAAAGACTGACAGTATTACTGTACTGTTGGGAATCTTCTGTGTTACAATCTTTTGTGTTACCTACAGCCATGTGTAAAACAAACAGGAAAAACAGGATAGAACTGTACAAATTAAAATCTGTATCTGTAAAGTCTGAATGTTTTTTTTTCTTTACCTCATTGGGATTCTCAGTGGGGAAGTCCTCTACTGGAGGAATTATTCCCTGAGCAATCAGCTGGCCATAGGAGGGCGGGGCCTGTTGCTGGATAAACTCCGCCTCTTGCCGGCTAATCGGGGCAAACAAACTAAAGCAAAAGAGATCATACACAGTCATCAAAATGAGCAAGAACATCAGACACATCTCAATGAAGCACTGTCTGTCTAATACAGCACTACAGCACTGCTGTCTGTCCTATACTGTGGCCTACAAGGGTAACTTCAATAAACAAAAAAAAATCTATAAAAATTACAGATGACTGACAAATTAAAAGGAAAAACCAACATTAAGTGTCTTAATAAGGTGCTGGGACACCACAAGCTGCCAGAACAGATTCAGTGATCCTTCGCAACAAGTCTCTGAAACTGTACTGGAGGGATGGAACAGCATATTTTCAAAAGATATTTCCTCAACTGGTATTTGAATGATGCTGCTACACTAGTACCACAATATTGTAGCATACTTATGAATGACTCCTTATGTTGAATAGCCAATCAGCTCCTATTTCTGATGTAGCACTTAATTTATGTTATTTAAAGAGCGAGTAATTTTTCATTTACAAATTTAATGCCAGTTTGGCCATTAAAGAGCAAGTAATGATATTTATATTGCAACTTAAATACTGAAAACTTTCTAGTGTACGTAATGTGTTTATTTATCCCAGAAAGCAAATAAAATAAATATATAAATAAAAATAAAGTCATCCGTTTTGGTAAAGAAATCAGAACTGGCCATAACAAATTCATGCTAGGTACATCTCTACTATTTATTGATGTCTAGTTATGAATAGTCACTCTTCCTATGGACATTAGCCAGTTGAGCAGCTGTTGTTATGGAACCCTCTTTCACTTAGATTTTTTTTTCTCTTGCCATCTTAATCCACAATTGAGGTCCACATACAGTGCCCTCCACAAATACTGGCACCCCTTAACTGTACCTGTATTCACGAGTGCGAAGTGAGTACAGCTTGCAGGTGCAACCCATAGCAATGACCAGCAGCAGTCCACACACCAGGCTACCCACGGTTGCAGCAGTGATGACCTTTCGAGGCAGAGTCACGGTGCAGTTCATCTCATCAGTGCCATCCTTACAGTCCACTTGTCCGTCACAGCGCCAACTCTCAAACACGCATCTGTGCAGGGGGACAATAAGATCCACACATTTTTACATTCACACTTCCTCTGATGCACCATAATTCATAATATTACATGCTCAATTTATCCAGTGTTCTTTGAAATTCAAACACCAAACAAATGATCAGTCAACATGTACATACATCATAATCAACAAAATGTCTAAATTTAAAGATTTCACATGAGAAACTCCTTGCTCATAATTCGGAAAATTACAGACTCACGTTTAGCAGTCTGAAGATTCTCCATAAGTGGGCACTATTAGCAATCAAGTAGCTTTTGGTGCTTCATATCATCAACTACATTAACCAACTAAGCTCTCAGAAACTACACTTGCCTGTCACTGTCGCAGTGGAAGGTTCCTGGTTGGCAGACAGTGCATTCCCGTTCATCGCTGCCATCAGCACAGTTCAGCTGATAGTTGCACCTCTCAGTAGCGGTGTAGCAGAAAGGCCGGCCAATTACGTGACCTGCCCTCTGCACTGCCCCACAGGG
Organism: Piaractus mesopotamicus; assembly: GCA_023558415.1. Classification (NCBI taxonomy): domain Eukaryota; kingdom Metazoa; phylum Chordata; class Actinopteri; order Characiformes; family Serrasalmidae; genus Piaractus; species Piaractus mesopotamicus. Next base: position 5,603 of record JAILXH010038573.1, read on the forward strand.
GAAGTGGCCAGCCGGGCAGCCTCCACACCCCTCCTCATCCCGACCAGTCTCTGGACAATCCCAGTGACCATCACACCGCTGCTTCTGTGTGTAGCAGCCCCCGTCAGACCCCTTACAAAGACCCTCCCAAGGCAGGCAGTAGTCAGCGATTCGATAAGTGGCATTGAAGCCCCGCCCCTCAGAGCCAGCTTGTGCACGATAGGTTAGAGAGAGCAGACCAGTCTTGGACTCCACCTCCACTGTTTTGAAATTGGACGTAGATGTGATCTACCACACATGAACGAAAAAAAGTAAAGGTTTCCTTAATTTTAAAGACATAAATGCATCAAAAATACATATTTCTACAATCACCTAACATATGTATACAACAACTGGCTGTAGCCCATTCATAGCGGCACAATTTATCAGTCACCCTTAAACATGTTCATCAGTGGAGGCTGTTTTCAAAAATCCAAATCTGATTTTAAAATAAATCTTTTTTAGTTTTATTATTATTATTATTATTATTTGTATATTTTTTTATTTGGTTCGTTTGGCAGACAACAGATCATTTGCTTTGTGTGTGCCCATGTACAGGTGGAGTATTCACAAACTTAACAAAGTGGACTAAACTAAAGAAAACGTTTGATTGGTCCACACCAAACAAGATAGGTGTAAAAGCACCCTATGGTAAACCTGGATTCTGAGTCCGAATATATAGTAAATGACATTTGCATTAAAATTTACCAAGAGAAAAGGGTCAGTCTAAAGTCTTTAAGATAAACAGATAGATGGTAAGCATCTACTTCACCTCAAAGTAACTGTACAAATCAAGCTGCATCATATTTAACCTCAAACCTTTTAGCTTGAAAAAAACAGGTTTGTTAGCTAATATCAAAGAATAAAATCACTACATGATGCTGATTGCTTTATCCATTAAAACTATACAAATAGTGTTAAATTCTCCTATTGTTTTTATAGGCATTTTTCTGTGACACTTCCTAAGTGCTTTAGCTATGCTTTGCGCTCTCTGCTTGCACACTCCAGAAACCACTGCTGGCGTGCTATGGTGCAGACCTTCTCCTCTGGTTTGCATTACCCTTTAGCCAGTTTTTTACACTTTAATGACTATTCAAAAATTGAAACATTCTGACCCACCCCTAGTTGATACACATTGTATGTTAAGAATTACAGAGTTAGCTGTTTTTATGCATAAAATCTGTGTAATCCTTTAACATTCAATGAGTGGTCAGTTTCTGATTGGATATGTTTGGTTAGTAGACTATTCCAAACCAAGCAATGACACTGCAGTGTTTAAAAATTCAAGCCACACTGCTGGCAGTCAGTAATTGCCTCTATTGTACAAAGTACATCTATAAAGTTAGTATACCTGATAATAGGGTCAATAAGTGTAGGTACATCAAAGGTACACCTACTGCACTGCATGCCAAAATTTGTAAATATATTCCAGCTTTTCAAACTACATTCACACCACACTTTCACACACACTTTCACACACACTTACTACACACTCACAATTTTAATGACATTTCCGGCACCGTCTGGTTGGTCAGTGATAATTAGTGTATCTGTTGACCCCAACCCCAGCTGCTGCAGCTCCAGCTTAAGGGGCCGTGGGTCCTGTGGGTCAACTGTCCACACACACTCCATTTGGGCTCCCGTCAGCAGAGGGGGGATGAAAGAGCCATAAAACGCCTGCAGATAGCCTCCACATGGCCCTCCTTGAGAAAGAAGTGCCACATTGGGTTCTCTGTGTGGCAGATGGCCTTTCTCTGTGTCAAAGTCCATGGCTACACTGGTGGGAGTTTTAGTCGGGAGGGGTGAGGGGTTGTGGTCCAAGTGAGGTTGGAGGTTGACAAAATCGCAGCCTTCTTCGTCAGAACCAAGCTCATCGCCTTGCCCGAGACATTCCACTTGGCCGTTACACTGCCAGGATGCAGGAAGACAGCGTTCACTGTAGCACTCAAACTCACCTGGGTAACAGGGACCAGAGCCTGGACACAGACAGAAGACAGATGTTTTATATTCCTGTTAAACTGCCTTGACCATTTGACTATAAAGGCCATATAGTGTTATAGTATCCTCTCTACCTTTGATGTATGACAGGCGAAATCCTGCAACAGAGTAGAAGTGTGGATAGTAGCGATGCGTTACTGTAATGTTTCCTCCATACAACTCGATTGGCTTAGGCAGCTGGTTACCACAAAGTGGGATGGGTGTGCCATTAAGCGGTGCCACGATTACCCATTCCCGCCCACATTTCACAGTAAATTGAGAAAAACTATATTTAAAAAAAAAAAGAGAAACATAAGGATGAGGATGAGGAATCAGCAGCAAGACAGGGCATGGCATGACATGACAAGAATCTCCCTTTCAATATACAATACAAGAAATTTTACTATGTGTAGAAGGAATATATGTAAGTGTAGCAATTTTCAGTGTACCTTATGAATTCACAACTTGAACAGTATCACTTACTGCTATGCTATTTCAAGTAGTTCTACAATTTCCCTCACACTGTCTGATTGTGATTAATATGGATATTTCATAACATAATCCATTTAATTCCAGATGTCTATACATTACCTCAAGTTTATAACAAAAAGGGCCTGGATTACATGGAAACTATTTAAGAGTTCTTTGTTTTGTTTTTAAAACAGACTACTTCTGGGCTCTTTAAGTGTCTGCAGACAGGATGTTTTCCCACATTTCTTGTCACATGTTGACTATAAATAGTTGAACAGAATCTTTGACTTGCTTCTGAGACAGAAATTGGATTTTGACCAGTTTTCTTACTTGAATAGTCTCTGTTTTAAAGCCACTGTTACAGCAGTGTATCTTGTAATTTCTTCCCAATACCTGGTTGTATAAAACCACACCTTTTGGACATAAAGAAAAGTCTCTATATTCTTTATTTACAGTATGAGGGGACAGTACCTGAGAATGACACGCTCTCCCACTTCCGAGATAATTGTCCAACTGCAGTTAACTGACCCTAGAAGGCCATGAAGGCTTGAACTATAAATTTCTCCTTGCCTGTCCTGTTGTATTTTTGGTGATTTGCCACAATACACTGCCAGAAAAAAATAAGGGGAGTACAGGGTTATACAGAGTCATAAACAGCACTGTAAACAGAACTGCCTCAAAGGTCCTACAATATAACACTTCATTTATTGCTACAATAAAACAGACAAAAATTAAAATGACCTGACTTCTTGTATACAAAATAGCAATTGATAAAAAGTAAGTATTTATAAAAGCTTTGTCTTATCTTTCAGTTCATGGGAAAATCATGGTATCATAAATAAAGTTTATCGGAAAATACTCTCTGAAAACATCAAGCATAAAAATATTACGTCATGAAGTCAAAACTACACTAAGAAACAGTTCATGGTCCACACCCGTTTAAAAGTCAGCCAGTATAAGAGATGGGAACTATATGATAAAAGAACTAGAAAGAGGATATTTGCAGGGCTCAAATTTGATTACACAAGCAAACAACCAAGTCTTGAAGATGAGAAAAGAGTAAACTGATACTGGTAAACAACAGCCCTAACATATTTACAAGTACTGCAAAGGCTTTCAAAGCTTTAGCAACAGTGATGTGTTGCTATCAAGTCTACCACATCTATAATATCATGAAATCTATTTAAATCTCAAACAATATTATAACACTAGTTTACTTTTATTTACACAAACTTTACACACAGTTGTATGGAGAACTCTAAATACCACCAGTCAACATACACATTTTGTTGATTTTCTAAGTGAGCATAAGTTAATTGTGCATTAAAATATGCAGAAGTGTGTTCTCTGTAGAGGAGGTTAACTTATTTTCACTTAGAAACTAATAAAACCTGTAATTCAAAGAACAGCAGTCTAAAATGAATCAAGAACTGAATACAACGTGTGCATGGCATAAAATTTAAGTTGCAAATCTTTTCACTCACTCAAACTGGAGGCCCGCTCCAGGGTGCAGGCTGCTGGAAAGAGACACAATCAAAATTTTGGTCACTGGCAACACTTTGTAGTATACAGTACACAGACAAGCCAAGTAAAAAAAAACAGGCTCTGTGGGAATAGTGGCAATTTAGCTAATATCCCACACCAGCAGAAACTGGAGAAGCAGCTGCAGCAGCTTCAATCATACTCATGAGACAAGTAAACCTTAATCTCTCTTATGTTCATTTCATTTACATTTAGACCGACATTACATCATTTAACACACACAACAAGTAAAGCTCAAATTCTGTTATGCTACGTTACATCTGCATGAATTATCCTTTACATTTCGACCAATATGGAATCAGTTGTCATACACAGCACTTTCATAAACTCCACACTTCCTAAATTTAATCTGTAACTTAAAATCATTTTATGTAGTTAGTTATTTACGTAAAAGAAACATTTTAACTTGTAGCTAACAAGTATGCTAGAAAAAGCTGCCATAAACCAACACTATAAACACTGTACACAAGTACATATTTTGTTATTAGCATTTATCTAGAACAAACATCTCACCTGTCAAAAATAAAATACTGAAGATGCGAAGGCTGTGAGGGGCAGCCATGCTGTTTTGTACAAAAACCCACAATGTTATTGTGTGAAGCAAATTAAAAGTGAGTCCAGCTCCATTGTAAAAAAAAATAATGTCGAGAAATCGGTTAGTTTTCCACAGCAGCGGATGTCATCGCGGCAAAAGCTTCTTGCTGTGAATGAGAAACACAACATAATACTAAAACATCGAAAAGGGACAGCAACAGAGCAATCAGAAATTTCACAAAGCAGTTTTGGATGCAAGAGGAAAACCTAAGTGAGGACTGTTCACTGGGAAATGGCTCGACTTTGGGCTCAAGTAACTAAACAACTACAACAAACAAAACGAGCAGACAGAAACAAAATTAACGTTACTTGTTAAACTGTTCGGACCAAGTTAATGACACCATCTAAACCGCACAGATTTGTAAAGCAGGTCTACAAAAGGACATAACAATAACACAAGAAAGCTAAGTATAGACAAAGCAGATCGGGGTTTAGGAAGTGCACCGTATGAATTTAGTTAGCTGTTAGCTGAGACCAGTTTCCCGTCTCGTTTCTCTTCCCAGCCCAGCAGTGACGCAGACTTGTGTTTGGTTTCGATTATAAACCGCACCGACACTCACTGTCAAACGGAGGCATTTCGACACATATCAAACTAATTCTACGACACGTGGAGTTACTCCCTCTGTGAGCCCCGCTGACAGCCTGTTTATATCCCCCTGAAACCTCCGGTCTGTCTCCACTTCTCGGACTTTGTTAGCGAGCTAAACGAAGCTAACGCTAGCGAGCAGCTGTTCACATTTCTATTTTTCACTTTTTCCCCCGCCGACAGCGCAACCGTACCCCAGATATTTCTTCATCCGGTAACCCCATCAACTACAGTTTCGTCTTCACGTGCCGTGGAGGGAAACAGGCCAGCTTTCGTACCTTTTCTCCGTATTTCTTTTTCTGTTGTTGACATTCGCTCTCCGCCACTTCCGCGTCGGTCCGATAGAGATCGAGCGGCCGCCCACGAACGTCCTGGCAACGTCATCGCGTAACTGAGCAACCACTCGGTGACGTTTTCATGCGCGATACCCGTAGAGAGGAGAACTGCCGCTCTGCAATGTCTTCCGGGTTTCTCAAACGCTAGAGGGCGCTCCCGAGCGAGTCCAAAATGAACGGAGCATCTGAGCAAAATCATAGTTTATAAAAGCTTAAACATCTTTAATGTAAAAGAATGCGATCATTTCCTGAAC
>JAILXH010038587.1:1516-11682 GCA_023558415.1 Piaractus mesopotamicus
TTATATGTTTGACAATATAGTGTATCTTCATATAACAGTATAATGTTAATTTTGCATTTGAGACCTAAACACAGAGCCAGACCTTCTTTGTGAGGCTGCGCATGTGACGTTAATATGTAAAGATGTGAGCTCCCTTGAAATCTGGCTTGATGCCTCTGACTCAGGCTTTACAGGGTGACTCATGGCAGTGTGTAGACATCAAATTTTAGCATTTTTGTCTTTCAGTTTGAACAAAAAGATCTAACATGCATGTTTTGGTCATCTGTTTTATAGCTGTTGTACTTTGGAAACACGATATTTTGAACTTCAACACATTTTAATATGAGTGACATTTGTCAAGATAGAAAGACATGCAATGGTTTGAGAAATATTTAGTACAAAAGTAAATTTAAAAACTTTTTACTTACAATAAATGATCATATATGCCTTTATATACTCTAATGCACATACTGGGGTCTACACTAGGTGGGCTCTACACCTGAGCTAATTCCACTAAAGAGAATGAAAGCAAGGGTGGCACAGTTTCACTTCACTCCACACAAAAATAAATGGAAGTCCAAATTGGGATGTGGCTTTGTGGGGAAATTCCCCCGAGGAATACTTTGATGTGGAATGAGGAGCAAAGGAGAAGACTGTGTGTTCTGATGAAACAAGATCCATTTATGAATCTGCCACATGATGCATTCTCAAACTGTATTTTGTATAGCTGTACCTCAGACTGCAGATCCTTGAGGCCGATGTGGTCACAGACCAGTGATAACTCCTGCCTGTTCAGTGATCCACCATTACCGACCCCCAGCTCCTCCCACACCGCCTTCACCTGCCCATCAGTCACTTCCTGACATGGAACAGTGAAGTTCTTAGGATTTCCTGAGCCGTCTGGCTTCCAGCGTTTTAACTGACCTGCAGCACACAGACCTCGTTTATGAGAACAGAGATTTAAACATGAAAGCAGAGTTCTCCAACTATAGTGCAGCAGGGCCACAACACTACACCGTTCAGTGTTTTCACTACTTTCATGCAGAACTGTTGAAGGGTTTGATATATAGCTGAAGTGTAAACTGTGCAGTGCTGTGTACATCCAGGTGTTTTTTTTATTTTATTTTGCAAAGTAAATGAGAAATCAGAGTTTTTAAAAGGCTAAACAATTCATATGTACTTAACAAAAACAAACCAGCCATATCCTTTCAGAAATTCTGAAATACTTAATTTGAAAAAGGTAAACAGAAATAGACATAAAGATGGCTACTCTTTATTAATTTAGTTTCTTACTTTAAGAAATACAAGAGAATTCAAAATGCATATTATCATCATACAAACTGCCAAATAATGATGGCCAATACGTCACAAAAGTACATTTTAATCTTTTTTTTATTATTGACTAATCGAGACAGCCCTAAAGTTATCAATTACCTTGTGCCTCAAAAGAGTGTTGAATAGATTCCTTGTTGCTCCCTGTGTCTTCATCAGACTTCAGACTCTGGAAGAGATACAGGTAAAAGCTGAGCACTCACTCACTTTTAAAAATGATTATGAAAATCATTCCTGCTATGTCAGTTAATGTGTTGCTTTTCATCTCATTACACAGCACTGAATTACTATGTGGTTCTTCTGACTGATAAGTTCATGTGTGAGTGTCTTCATGTTTATAGACGATAAAGCGTGCAGCGACATGAACTACTGCATCAGTGATATCAGAGTGAACAATGACCATAAGGAATTCCAAGCCGCCAACATTACTTGTGCTACAATGAGCAGGAACAACTGGCAGACTGTGGCTTTGGGCTCTAGAGCGAGGTAGCACATCTCTTCAGCAAGCGGCCCCTGCAGCCTTGCACTAAAGGGCTTATGGCCTCATTCCTGAGTGTGGCTTCAGCTCTGATGCATCATGGCTTATATAAGAAAGTTTCCCCATGCCCAAAAATTACTTAACAGCTCTACTGACAAGCTTTATTTTTGCTCTACCCTATGGGGGCCATCACCGCTCTGGTTTTCAATTGTTCTTATTTTTGCATGCCTGTATGATGGACTTTACAGGGTTAAACAGGGAACACAGAGTAAAATATTAGATATATATGTGTTACATTAAAATTGAGCAAGATTAATCCAATGAGAAAGAAAGTACAGAATTCGGTTCTCTTAGGCTTTGAAGATAGCATGGACTGTACCAGGCAATTCTCTTTTGTAAAATGTCTCGTAGTTCACTGTACGCTACACATCATCACTGCCTAAAAAAAACAAATATCTCCAAAAAGGTAACTTTATAGGAGAAGGCAAATACTTTCTTTACTTTTAATGCTAGTTAATATAACATAAAGTTAATGTAAAGAGATTTATTCCAAGAAATCATGAAATCATCATGAAATTTCCACAAACTTGAAAGGACAGCTAGTGTGATCCAGAAAAATAAAAATTTAAATTAAATAGAATTTTGGACTGCAATGATGTGCCTTGTAACACTGTTAGAAAAAAAGGATATTGTCCAGCCAACCAATGTAAATGTACCCTCAGAGATACAATATAGTTTTTAAGGTTCAGTTGAGTATCTGAGTCAAGACAAAATGTATGGAGTCAATGCAACTTAAAAAATACTGCAATGGAATACAGTACAACTATATTCCCTAACTAAAGGTACAGAATACGTAGCCTCGAGGGTCCAACCCCAGGGACAGTTTTTGCACCCTTAGAAGAACACTTTTTTTTCTGAAAGTTATGGTGGATTTTTATTTAAATTTATAGCATTTGGTAGACGCTCTTTTCCAGAGCCACTTACAAAGTGATCATTTTACACAAGAAGGCGAAGGTAGTGTTAGGGACTCTTATTGGTACAGTGTAGGGTGCTTGCCTATGCAGGATGTAGAGGTAGTAACATGTAGCTGCTTGCATAAAACATATCAAATCTTTCTTTCAAGCTATATAGTGCACCTTAGTACATCTTAAGTGATCTTCTTAATTATGAGTTATTCATAACTGTTTTTTTCGCGACTATCAGAAAAAGATTTAAAGCCTTAAGATTTTTTACATTTTCTATATAAAAGGGAATTCTGCAGATTTTTCAAAATGTCTGTATAATTCATTGGTTAAGGTGCACACAAAGTCATTCAGACTGGTTTGATGCTTCATTGTAAAAAAAACTTTTCAAACAGATTCTTCAAACAAAAAAAAAAACAGATTTCTTTACAGTGGTTTTGACAGGAACCAGAGGTCAAGATGTCAACAATGCAAATACAGCCATTTTATTTACTATTCAAAACCACCAATAAAACCTACACATGTCTTCTGAGTTTTAATATGTAATGGTGACAATGAACAAAAAAAGTTTTCTTTTGGGAACAATTTTCAATTACAACGCCCAGCACATACACCTTCACTACGAATATAAAAATAATTTTACCCCACAAACACAAACAATTTTATCAGGCAGCATATTGATAACCATTTTATTTAATAACTTTATGTAAAGGGGGCTCTTTAGATGTCTTTGTTCCTATCACCACCACTGTGAACAATTCTGTTTCTGTAAGTTTCTCTAGAACGGAGCATTTCACGTTAAACCACTCGAATAACTTTGTTTATGCCTAAAGCATTTAATTATGCATAAATTTTAGACAGTTGTGGAATTCCCTTTTCAGCATTTCCCTGGGGTGATTTTATGCAACACACTTACGGGACATGTCTGTGAAAACTTCACTCAAAATGTTTTAAGCAAGCTATCACTAGAGAATATTACTAAATCAGCATCCAAACCTGAAAGCCATATAACATATTCTGAATAAGCAATTGTGTTTTTTGTCATAGCAGCAGACGAAGGAAATTCTGAACAGAACACATTGATGAAATCAGCTTTGATAAACATGGGTCACAGTTCAGCCTCCAGCAACAAGTGATCAAACCCAGGCTGCTGAATGTGGGACAAGCCACAATCAATTTTCATCAGCTTTAGGTATTGAACAACATTACATAACTTCACACAAACAGCTTTTCAGCCATGAGCACAGAGCGCTCTGTCTCCTCAGTCTATTATTTGTACACACTCTCTCTTTTACTCTCTCATTTCACTCCTCCTTCTCTCTTTTGCCCTCTGCTGTCTCCCTTACCCTCTCTGTCTCACTCTCTCTTTCTCTGTTTGTGTTTCTGAGGTCTTGCTGCTATAGAAAAGTGTCCCAGTCTTAACACTGCTTCTACATACAGATATTCACACCTTTTGAACGTACATAGCGTTCACCAGCCTTGCTATTGACTAACCAAAAGGAAAGAGAGAGTCACTCTTAAAAATATGATATGAACTATATATTTGATTAAAAAAAATTGAATGGCACTAGTTATATGCAGTATATGTGGGTCAGTGTTACACTTCTCTTCTTTAACATTGCCATCTTGGTGGGCAAAAGCAAAGTAAAAACATAGCATGTCATACTTTTAACAAAGTATGTTATGCAATGCAACACTAAACGCTGCAAAGGTTGGTGTAAAAAATTCACCAGTGCCAGTTCAATTATTTATATAACAAGAGCTGCTGCTCCCATAAACATTCCAGAAAGATATGAAATCTGTGATCAAGGCTGCAGTGGCTATAACCCCCCCTTCCCCCACAGCAGTTTAGTCTGCTATCTTTGCCCATTTAGCATGTTTTTCTGAATCCTTTTCACCATTAAATACCACAGCATAACTTACACTCAATTTCAAATCCTCTGGAAATCGTACAGAAGAATCTGTGTAGGCTTAAAGCTCTTTACATAATGCTTAAACTGCTGGACATTTAAACTATTTAAAAGAGCTTACTGGTTCGGGCAGGGTGGGGGTTGCTCTGATTTCTGTGCAGTAATACATAGAATAACTGAGGTTTTGCAGTCACATATAGAGGAGAAACTGGCTTAAAAACCACATAATCTCTCCAGCCATTGCAGTAGTTAGTGCCGGCATGTTACATAAAAGCCCTAAATATTTCAAATGGAAGAGCAAGCGAGAGAGAAAATCTGGTATGCAACTATGCGTTTCTAAAACGAGAGGAGAAGCAGTAGACCCAATTACAGCCAACTCCTGCTCTTGTTTGGCTGTGCACTGCCCAGTGTAATGCAGGACTCTTCTGCTTTGCTTAAGACCTACATGAGCTTTCACCCTCGTCCCCACCCAAAACAACTAAACAAGACCTCTAATCCCAGCTAAACACATACAGCCAAATCACTGCATCTGACACGCAGCCATACAGGCACTAAAACACACACTGGCTAAAATGGAGCCTGGCAAACCGTTTTATAAACACCAGGCAAATGCTGTCCCCTGCCAACACAAACTCAGCAGAGACTGTAATGTGATTGACTTCTCTCTGCCTAAACTCACAGCAGGGGGTCTGAGAGAGATCCTTCTAGCCATGACCTTTTCCACGAGAGAAGTAACCTAACGACCACTGTTGGGCTAAGAATGTCTCTTAACACTCAGAACAATGCATTTAGTGATGGTGTGCCTCCCTTCCCCCTCGAACACTGACATGGATGGATTTCAAACAATGGCACGGCTACAGTAAAGGATTAGTACTAGCGACCACAAATATGGCCCTTTTTCTTTAGCGTCAGGGCAATTTGATGCCTCATTTGAAAGTGAGAAAAAAAAAGCTATCTAGATCACAGGAGCATTACAGGGTTTCCACCAACACCAACAGTCTGCACATCAGAATTCAAAAAGGTAACACCTTAGGGTAGTGTTCTTATGGCTACTAACACCTACATAAGCCCTTCACGACTGACATATACACTTATTTTAATGGTGTTATTTGTCATAAAGGTTGCATTTGCCAGTTTTGATGCCAGGTTAACATAACGAGCGAACATCAGTTGACACAGATTTTTTTTCTTATAAGTTTGTTTCATTATGCTTTCTGGACTGAAATTACGTAGACTCAGTAGCTCAGTGTGTCACAGTGACATAATGCTTATCAAGTCAGGCTGGTTAAGGAAAGTGAGCATTTTCTGTGGCCATTAGTTAAGTTTCATTTTATCATTTTTTTATACGGTCACGTAACTGTATAAACGCTGCCCTACAGTGAAGTGTTACTGAAAAAACACTACACACGAGTAAGACGCAGGCCCTCAGAGTGCACCACAGGTTTCCACTAACAACTTTTCTCTGCACAATCATGGGCACCAGTAAATAAAATACATCCAGAAGACAAAAAACAGACACTGGCCCTTTTTAATAGCACTCATGAACTATAGAAAGAGAATGGAAAAGCGTATTGGACCGGTCTTTGATCCCAAGCCAAAAGTAACAGCGAGGGCTGGTGAAGGTGGGGGTGCAGAAAAAGGCAGCCACTTGCACATTCCACGCTACCGCACTTCCTGAGTGGAGAGCAGCTGGGCTCGCGCTCCATTAGAGCTGGAGTCAGTCAGTGGCTCAGGTACTCAGTGCAATAACTGTGCTATGTAACTATAAACGGCATTAAGAGTAACACTGAGCACTGGCCAACAAAGGCTGTAGCGTTTAGCTGCTTTCAAAACCTGTCTGAATCCCACATATGAAGGTCCACTTAGACACGGACAGAGCTGTAAGTATTTGTGCAGTCCTGACATCCTTAAAACCAAACTGGCAAACCCCAGCTGCCTTTTTTATTTTTTGGTGTGAGAGTCAAGTATCACGCATCCAATGTACTATAATACATGCTACTCACTGTATATCTATTTATCCTTAAATAAATATAGTGTATTGTCTCAAATAGGCTGATTCTGTCTATTACAAATTCTGTTGACATCAACATGAAGAATTCCTTGTACACCTGTACTTAGCAACTAAAGTTTCTGATTCTGATTCTTACCTCAACACTCTCTAATGAGGTGGAGCGTCTGAGCTTCGCCCTCCTCACACCCGTAGCAAGGGTCTCATCCTGCTCCTTCCCAAATGGAAGCGAGTCTTCCAAGTCTGCTGTCAGCAAGGAAGCCGTCTTATCAGGCCGTGATCTGCGTCCATATCGTTTAGTCCCCTTCACAAACTTTGGCTTCACCTCCTCTGGGACTGCTATGGGCAGAGAGAAACATCAATGCCAATTAGGAGCAAGCAAAGATAAACATGCAAGAGAAAAAGAAAGTGAAACTGAACTTTTGCCAAAGAAAGTGGGCTTTAGCCAAAAAAGCATACAAAATAACACCTAAATCAAAATCTCTTTCAAGCTTATTTTCCGAGAGCTGTCATGGCTTATAAGATGAGAACTGTATCTAAAAGGAAATGAAACCCTAAGGGAAACATCTCAAAACCTATGATCACTGGTTTACCATCTGTTTTCCATTACAGGTCTCTTTATCAAAAGTTCAGACAAAAGCAAGTAAAAGATGTAGGACACAGAAAACATTAACGTAGTACTCAATTCACTTCCAAATGGCGGAACAGCTCCATAATCACAGTACAAACATTTGACGAGATGAATAAAGGAATCTAGATCTTGCTTCCAGCATCTGCACAGCCCACCAAAATCAAAGCATACCTATCATAAGAGTAGTCATTACAGTCGCTTAGCAGACGCAAATAGTTCCTCTGACCGCTCCTTCCAAATGAGCAATTACAGTAAATGATTCCATAAAATACAGAAGTGACAGACATGCGTCTGTTTCTGAAAACGCAGGACTGACCCACAGGGCTGCTCAATAGTCTGTTAACACAGTTTCAGCCTTCGCAATTCTGATCCCACAAAAGGATGCAATATCCACTCAAGCAGTAAAAACAATCACTGAATGTTTCATTGTTTGTTGTCAGCATTGTGACCAATCATAGGAGTTTCTGATGAGGTTTGGACATATCAAGGCATTCACATGATCCACTAAGCATTTTTCTGGTAAAAAATGATGCAGTCCAAACTTTCAACTATGTGTGTTCAGTATACTGCAACTGCAATTCATAGCAATATAATCACAACAGTACTCAGCAGTGTCAAATTACCTACATGAATTGAAAAAAGTCATTAAAAACAGATACTACACAGGACAAAGACAAACCAGTCTTTTTTATCAGTGACAAAGCAAGCTGACAAATGCATGAAGTGCAGCTATTCAGCTTGCCAAGCTAGTGTAGTATTGGCTCTCAGTAATAAGGTTAATGACCCCGGCCTTGCTAAGGAGACCTTCTCAAGTCTGGTGATTAACTTCTTGTACGAAACACTCTGTCGTAACTGCAACTCTATGATAAACAATGAACAAATGGTGAACGAATGTGACTCTTCTTTATTGCAAACTAAAGATAAGCATGGGTTTACGGCAGGAAGAGTTTCAGAATTTCAATAACCGTTGATAGTGGACATGGGAGCTTAGCTAAACTGCACAAAACTTGGTGCTGTAATATTGATTTGTGCACCTGGTTCAAGGTAGCTGCTCTCCTCCTCAGACGTGGACAAGTCCAATGATCTGGACAACACAGCCACAAATCCCTCTTTGAATTCTTCAAAATTGACCTGTGTTACATAACAGGACAGTATTAATATATTTATAAAGCAGTATACATGTTGTATTTCCACAAAACCATAACTAATGAAAGCTGGCCCTTACATTGCGTCTACTCAGAGTTCATAAGAATCTTACCCTTGCATAATGCTGTGGTCCTAAAAGGGTGTCCAACAGCAGTGGGAGGTGGGCATCCAAACTCAGTTTATGGCACAGTGCAGTCAGCTCCTCTTTGTCAAGATAACCAGTGCCTGTGGTATCACAGCTATCAAATTCCTCTTTTAGCTGAGCCACATAGCGGTTCTGCTCCTCTTCATCCATCCCACTACATACTGCAGAACAAACCGTATCTGTAGAGGAAGGTTTAATAATAAGAGCGATTAGCAAAAAATAACTATATGCATGAAAAAAAAAGCCATCGCACATTCCGTACTTCTCCAAAAAAATATGCAGGACCACACTGACATGTATCTACTGTCGTTAAGACGACAGATAGCGGTCACTGGTCATATCACTCACACAGAATGTGTAAGTCTATTTTATAGATATTAATACAGTACTTTTGTGTACTACTGTTTAATACTTTTCTACTAGCCTTACATTTACTTTAAAGGGCCCATATCCTACATTTCTATTCACTTATTACATTTATGTGGTTTATATACCAATTCATTTTATTCCACAACTGTTTCCTAACCTCTCTTTATTTATTTTGTTACTGTGTCTTTAAAACTGATGCATGTAAATAAATGACCTCTGTTCAGAGTGGTTGCCCTGTGTTGTGCTTCATTTAAAAAAAACAGTCCAGTTTTTACAACATTCCTGATAACGTGAACAGGCAGGTTTAACCTGCTGTAGTCTGAATATGGTAAAATAAATGTGTTGGGATTCTGTGACATCGCAACAGTGAATTCAAAGAAGCCTGTTTTTGCTGCTTAGTTTCTGTATATGGAATTTATCGACTGGGGAGTGAATTGTACATTTTGAAACTGTAACAATGTTTACATATAACATCAAACACTTCTATTTAAAAATAAATAAAAAATATTGGTTTTGCACGATATAGCCCCTTTAACAAAAATCTAAAATACCAGTAGTCACTTACAAGTGTAAAGTTAATGTTGCTTAAAATAATATACTATTATAGTATTGTTGAATTTTCCTCACTTTTTTAAAACAGTTTGATGTAGTATGTAAACATTAACAAAGTTTCAAAATGTATCTTAGTCCATACAGTCCATATATGGAAACTAAGCTGCACGAACAGCCTGTTTTGAACTCACTGTTTTCCTGATGTCACACAAGCCATCACATTTACACATATCTTTCTTTTCAGCCTACAATAGTTTATAGCTCTGCTTATTCGGACTGAAGCTTCAAGGATTGTTTCAGCACAGTTTTTGAATGATGCACAATACAGGGCAGCCACTCACAACAGAGCTCATTTACATATATCTTAAAGGTACAGTAAAATAACAGGCCGTTTAATTCTAAAGGGATACAGAAAGGCTGAAAATGGCCATGTAAAATGAATAATGACTGTTTTGGTACATGAACACACACAAATGCCATCAGAGGTATTTTCCGTATGGAAACGATAAACAAGAAGAAAATTAGGATATGGGCTCCTTAAAATAATACTAATGGACAAGCGATACAAGTGCAGAGTTAATCTAAGTTTACTTTAACTGGATACAATAAGCCTAAAGCCTGCGAGACGAGTAGCATACCTTGAGAGAGAGAGAG
>JAILXH010038611.1:2281-16318 GCA_023558415.1 Piaractus mesopotamicus
GTATTAATACTACAAAAGCCAACATTGAGGTCATGATTTACAAATAATATATTGTGCAGATCAAATGTGCAATTAACTGGAGACAGAATGAAAGTTGGACTACAACCCCATCACAGGTGAAAGTATAGCAATCGAAAGCTGCCGCATTTGGAACTTCTCTAGTTTCAGTTCTCAGCATGTGCCTGCAGTTTAATTCTATGCCAAGATTAAAGAGGCAATGCGTACTGATAGGAGTTTTATATTTAAGTGCTTAGTCACTCCCTCAACTATTTACAGAGAAAAATCAGTGGGTTGCTGCTTTAAAGCTTGAATTTCCGGTTTACGCAGTGGCATTTAACTACTGAGTGGGTGGGGCAGAGACCAGTCACACTTCGGCCCATGTCTCAGGCTGTTATTTTCGTTGAGCCCCTCATTTAGATACCGAAACAACTGTTCGGCCATGACACACAGAAAGGTCTAATTTCTTAACGACATACAGGACTGTCCAAAAGTCACTGACCAACCTTCATTCTTTCAATTTCTGGTCAAAATGCTGCTGGTGTTCTCAGAACCATGGACTGACCGCCCCAGAGTCCAGACCTCAACATCACTGAATTTGTTTGTGATTGTTTGGATTGTGAGATGCAGAAAATGCAAACAACTTCTAAGACTGAACTTTGGAGGTGGGGAAAAATATCCCTGCAGATTTCTTTGAAAAACTGAAAGCGAGTCTCCTGAAAAGAGTGGAAGGTGTAAGGCAAAGGGTGGACACACTAAACACTGAAAAAATCGATATTTAGTTGTTGAGGCTTCTGTGGATTTTTGTATTAAAAAAATGTTCACTGCTTTTTTTTTCCTCACCCTGAAGAATGAATAACTCGTACTTAGTGGCCATTTTGTCTGGATATTAATGACAAATAAGTGAGCGGGCCGTCTCTGACTTTCCTCAGAAGTTATCCTCTGTCAGACAGCCCTGAGGTGTATTTCTCTCCTGGTCATTCATTATGCATCACATCCATGATAACCATTTTCTAACAGCTCCTTCACAACCTGCCCCAGGATACATTATTTATAATTATAAAATCTCAAAAGATCAAAATGATTTATTTCAAATAATATATCAGTGCATGATTTTTTTTAATTAAATATTGCACGGTAAGGGTCTTCAGGAATCTACATAACTTTATTTGACGCATAAATATGACGTATTAATTGTTGTGATCTAAAAAGATTTCGAGGTTAATGTAAGGGTTAGTTGCTACTGGGTAAAGCGACATGCTTTGAGAGAATCAACTTGTTTGAGACACCAAAAGTCATGTAAACAAACAAATTACATTGTCATTTTTTTATTCATTAAAAGTAATTTCATTTCATATGAGGGCTTGGTAGTATTATTTCTTTTGTTGACAATAGGGTCCATAAGACCCATAAGATCCTAGACATGCCACTATCTCCATGTCTAGAAGTTTTAAATTGGCTGCTTTCTTATTTGGAGGGAAGAATAGGATGTCCCTTACTTCCCTGATGTTATGTAACGTGCCAGCTCATTAATAGCTGAATAACTGACAATAATAAAACTGATATTTAAAGGAATTATGATATATTACATCAATTACATCACAATATGCTTTTATCAGTTCTTAAACTGTTCCAACTGCATGTTTCATTAGAGAGAGAAATCACTGTACTGTTTCATTAGAGAGAGAAATCACTGTACTGAGAGCTTTTGATTTTTTAAATGTGGCACGACTGGTTCTTTTTTCACTGTTTCAACTTATGAAACCTCAGAAGAAAAAAAAAATTGTGATGCGTAGTTTGTATCGAGAAAATGTCTTCAAGTATGTCACCCACCCCAAAATGAGCCGTGGAGTTTTAGCATGGAGCTCTAAATGGTAAAGCTTGGTGACACAGATGGTACAGACACACACAGAAGGGCAGAGACTTACTTTCTGAAGCAGATATTATTAAATTAGGTGGAAATTGGAAATAGGAAGACGTTAACTCCACTGAAAACTTTGTCCTTTTCCAGGTTGTCATTAACTGCCCACTCATAAGAGGTATAAAATACAATCAAGCCACTGCAAACTTCCACCAGTGGCGCGATGCTCGGCAGGTGTGGGGCCTAAATTTCGGCAGTAAGGAAGAAGCTACGCAGTTTGCCAACAGCATGATGTATGCACTGGAGTTGCTCAGTGGTGAGGAAAAACAACACCACATAAGTCACAGTCTTGTTTTTTGATTCTCCTGACAGCTTTGTCAGTTTGGGACAATTATATTTAATCCATATGGTACTGATTGTTTTTGAGTGGTGGTTTGAGACTTGATGGGTTATCATTTCTTTCATAGGTGCACCGGCTCCCCCTCGACCTGCGCAGAACGGACCGAGCTTTGAAGAGCAGCAGAGGTATCCCTGCATTCAGTGACACAGCTCAGATCCTCAGTACTCATTTGACATAACCCAGTACAGCTGATAGCCACACCTGTTTTAGAGAAAATAATACAGTAACAGAGGCAGCTCTCTTTTCATCAGTGTATTAGCTAATCTTCCTCAATATTTATGTTCTGTTCTACTCTTTAAGAATGTTTAAAGGGCCCATATTCTACATTTTTCTTATGTATTTCCCCTGAAGTCCACTTATAAGGTTTGTGTTGTTATAGACAGCAAAAGCATAAAAAAAACATTCTGTGCTGAGGTGGGTGTAGAACCCAGCCTTATAAGGATAGTGATGCACCAATATGGAATTTCTGGGCCAATAACAACAATATTTCTAATCTTAAACTGAGAATTATATTTTCCTCAATTTTGGCTACCGACATATTAGGAAAGCCTAAACAGAACGTCTTCGACCTGTGCAACCATTACATTCAGTCATAATTCAGTGTTACAGGACCATTTTCAAAACTCTTATTTATTAAATTATACCTACTGTTTTTGTTACTGTGCCTTTAAGTATATGCAGTGCCTTGCAAAAGTATTCAACCCCCAAGCATGCTCTTAAAGTAAACTTTCAAAGTCAAAATTCATTATTTATAAGCAAATCTTAAAAAATAACTAAAAATGCAGCATAAGTATTCAACCCCTTGGTAGAACCACCTTCTGCTGTAATAACAGCTTTAGGTCTGGTGGAGTAAGTTTCTACTAGCTTTGAACATTGGGGGTGATTTTCACCCATTCTTTCTGGCAGATTTGCTCCAGGTTGTTTGGGTTGGTTGGGTGATGCTTGTGGACTGCAATTTTTAAATACTGCCACTGATTCCTTTTTGTTGTTCAACCACTTCTGTGTTGCTTTCCAGCCACCCTACCATACAGGTCAGTTGTATGCCAAGCTTGTGATATCGTTAACTGGTGCACCCTCACAAGTCCCCTTCTTGCTTTAATGCTGATGTTTGAGAATGGCCTTATCTAGGCAGTGCCGGCATCGAGGCAGTTGGTATGATGCCGCTTCCATTTCCTCACAATTGATCCAACAGCACTCACTGAGATATCCAAACACTTGTTTCCAGACGAACTTGATGACTTCTAAGGGAATTGAATACCTTTGCAAGACACTGTATGTAAATGAGCTCCACTCTGATTGGCTTCCCTGTGTTGCACCTCATTCAAAAAGCAGTCCAGGCTAAAATATGCTATAACACTTGTTGTGACTTCAGCTTGAATGAGTTACATGGATGGTATATATGAATGCATTTGTGGTTGTGGCATCACAACCATGATGAATTCAAAACAGGGTATTTTTGCAGCTTTACCAATGTTCTAATAGTAAATAAATATTATCTATTACAAAAAAAGCAAGAAAAAATAAAGTTTTCCTTGATATGGGCCCTTTAAGAACTGAACTCAGATGTACATTTTAATCTACAAAGCTTTTCTGTTTCGTTAACAGGCTGCAGGAGCAGCAGGAGAGAGAAAGACAGGAGCGAGAGAGGCAAGAGCAAGAGAGGCTGGAGAGACAGAGACAGGCTGCTGCTCCTCCAGCTGCACCTCCTGCTCCTCCTCCGGCTCCAGCCTCAGCTCCCCCTCCTCCTGGAGTCCCT
Source organism: Piaractus mesopotamicus (assembly GCA_023558415.1). Lineage (NCBI taxonomy): Eukaryota > Metazoa > Chordata > Actinopteri > Characiformes > Serrasalmidae > Piaractus > Piaractus mesopotamicus. The sequence goes on from JAILXH010038611.1 coordinate 6,296, forward strand.
CCTCCACCTGGCCCCCCACCTCCTCCTGGACCCCCTCCAGCTCCCCCACCGCCTCCCTCTGGCGGTGCTCCACCTGCCCCACCTCCGCCACCTTCAGGAGGAGGAGGAGGAGGTGGTGGTGGTGGTGCTGGAGGAGGACTGGCTTCAGCTCTTGCTGGGGCTAAACTCCGCAAAGTGTCTAAGGTAAAGGAGAATGGACCACATTCCTGTTTATTGCAGTTGCGTACCCTGAGTAGTGTGTCTACAGAGAATCACTGATGGTATATACTCTGTATACAGCTGTATGCAAAAGTTTGGAGAACCCTTTCCAAAAAAACACAACCTCTGCAGCAAACTATTGAAAAAATGTTTTTCTACAAATTCTAGTTACTTTTTATTTTATTATTTATACACTTCATACCTTTATGAACTTAAAAAAATAGACAAAAATAGTGCATGTGCGAAAGGTTGTAAGGTCTCAAAACATAATCAACTCGTTAGGCCTTAACTAACTTGTTAGGACTGGTTGGGCAAGTCAAAGTCATTAGGACCAGTTAGAGTGTAATACATCATCTGACTCTTCAAAAATTGTGCTGACACTCAACAAGCATAGGCTAAACTAAGCAGCTGGACGAGGATCTGAAAATTAAGCTAATTGATGCCTACAAAGCAAGAGAAGGCTATAAAAATGATATCACTTCCAGTTCGTAATTTCTACTGTACAAAATGGCAGTAAATGGCAGAATTGTGGAAACCAAGAAAATGTTCAAATAGAACTGTTGATATGCTGGAAAGAAAGGCAAAGCAAAACCCCCATATGACACCTACAGGAGGGTTCAGCTGACACTGAAATGGTGGTGCACCTTTCTACAAACATAATCTGCACGGAATAGAAGGAATCAGAAGGAAACCTTACCTGCACCCACATCAAAAATTTGAATGTCTGCAAGCAACATCTAGTTAAGCCAGATGCGTTTTGGAAGCAAGTGCTGTTGACAGCTAAAGTGAAAATGTAACTCTTCCGCCACAATCATCAAAGGTATGTGTAACAACTTTAAGGATGGGTGGAGGGAGGACGCTGGGGGCAGGTGTGGAGACGGAGAGCTGGTTTAATTATACACAACACAAAAACCACTTGGCTTTTCAGCCCACAGACAAATTAAGACAAGACGCTCGCTGGGACTTTTCAGTCCTTTTCTTTCCTTTCCTTTCTTTTCTTTTTGTTCTTTCGCTCAGCTCTGCTCTCCTCTCCTCAGCTGTCACACCTTCACAGGTCTCCTTCTCTCTCTGGGCTCTGCCACCTACTGAGGAAAGAGATGGTTATAAGTAGGCTGGCAGAAACAAGACACAGGTGAATATCATCAGCTACTTAGCCCGCTGGTTCAGCCCGACCGGCTTCTCTGTCATGCATTCACCGCTCGGCCATGCCCTCTTCTCCACAGTATGTTTGGAGGAAAAAAAGGGAGCAGCATTTGATAAAAAGAACACCTTGCCAACTGTTAAGCATGGGAGTGGCACAGGAAGCACTGCACGGGTAGATGGAAGAAAAGATTTCATTAAGTATCAGCAAATGCAGGAAACAGTTAGTCAAGTATTAACTTGATTGGTCTTGAAGTTAATCAAGTATAAAGTGACTGTGCATTAACATTTACAGTAAACTGGTCTGCTGCAGAGGTTTTGTTTTACTTCTTTCACTTCAAAAATCAACAAAATGTGTCATTTGGCAGGGGTACCCGAACTTTTACATACAACTGTATGTTCTGTTACAGTGAAACTAGTGTGAATGGGTATGTTTTAGTGGGAGAAGTGAGTTGTAATGTTAGTGAGCATGTTGGAATGGGAGCAATGTAAGTTTGTTAAAGTGATGTTTTGGCTAAAAATCTAATTTTCTCCTCACCTGTAGTTAATTAGCCAAGAGATGCTTGGTGCCTGAACCTTTCATTTTTGTTTTGCCCTTGAGCAATGAGACTAATGTTGCTAGCAAGTAATATCACATTAATTACCACTGTGTAAACTGCATGCTCCAAAATGGACACAAGTACAGACTAAATTCAGGCTTAAAATGGCTGCTGCAGTTTTTAGCTTTGCAATGTTCCTCTGTCTATTTTTTAGAGAACAGTGTCTCATATAATGTGAGAAACCACAGCAGAAAGTTTTTTGAGATTCTGTAAAATATCTATAAGCAAGTGTATGATGGTGCTAATTGATGGGTTACAAGCTTCCATTACTTAACAGCTTTAGCCCTGTACCTTCAGTGCAAAACTACAAAGCTTCGGACACCAAAGATTCTTTAGCTAATCAACTACATTTGGGGTGAGGGGAAAATTGTGTAGACTAGATTTTTTTTTGCAAAACGCTGCTTTAACATTAGAATGATGTGAATAAATATGTTAGAACATGAGTTAATTAACTTTACTCTCTCATGCACGTAGGATGAGAGTGGAGGTCCTGCTCCTGCAGCAAAAGAAAGCAGCCAGAGCTCAGGAGGAGGAGGAGGAGGAGGAGGAGGTGGTGGAGGAGGTGGAGGGGGAGGAGGGCTGATGGGAGAGATGAGTGCCCTTCTCGCAAAAAGGTTATTACATATTACGTCGTTTTGCTTCTATGCCTTCATGTGTCTGCATTAAGTTCCAACAGATTTCCAGCAGATTAAGTCAGTTGTAAAATGAAAATTTGACATTTGAAAAAATGAAAAGTTTCTGGAGTTCGTTTTGTGCCTTTCTGTTACAGACGTAAAGCTACAGACAAGCCAGTGGTGAAGAAAGAAGAAAATAATGTAATTTTGTTTTAAAATCTCTACATAAATACCCCTCTCAAAGCTCAATACACAGTCCAGCCAGATATGTCCTTAATGCTTAGTGATATAAGGAAACTAATGGGAGTATCGTTTTCTGTTTGCAGGACGATTCAGCATCATCAGATACCAAATCAGAAGGTCAGAGTTCTAAACAGACGGAAAAAACTGTACCAGCCTGCATCATCATCCTTTACAGACACATTATCAATGTTATATTGTGCTCTTTTTTCATTTTCTTGCCTTGTAATATCTCATTTTGTCTATTCCAAAACCCAGAACCCATCAAAAAGCCGTGGGAGAAGTCGGGTACCATTCCACGGTAAAGTCCACAGGCTCATTTTTTCATCTTCTGGGGACTATTTCCCTGTTCATCACCAAAAAACAGAAAGTAGAGAAAATGTAATTAATAGTTACAGTAAGGGAGTGGATTGATCCATGCCATCTTACTTAAGGGAAATTTCACTGATTTTTACAAAAGTTAAATAGAACTTTGTTTTAATTTTTTCATGGAATCCATTACAGGGCATGGCAGGCCTGCATTAAATTTGTGTGGAATTCCTCACATAAGTACAGACAGAACAGAGATAATTACAGTTTACCACATGAATTAGAATTAAAGGTCTCTGTTATTCCTTGCAGAAGTAATTCCGCCCCTAAGGGTGTTGAGAAGAGTCCTACTACGGCGCCTGCTTCACTGAACAGGTAGTTAATTCTGCTCCTGCAGTTGTAGTGTGTATATGTGTATATTAGGGGTGCGGGAAAAACTCGATTCTTAGATGCATCGCGATGCGGACGTGAACGATTCTGAATCGATTCATGAATGTCAAAAATCGATTTTCTAAATATTTAATTTATAACGTAATATTGACGGAACGTAAAAGGCGGAACTTGGAAGTGGGTAAGTGCAGCGCCCGGACAGTGCCTTCTAGTTCACTTGCCACATCACTTCCATTTGATTTATTAATAGAAGATATTGGAAGTAAATGCATTATGGATCATTACAAATACTTTGCTTTAAAACTACCAAGTCCTCAGACAGTAAGAAAATAAAAATCCTGTATAGAAAAAAAAGATGCATCGAGATGCATCGATAATCGTTTTATAATCGCATCGCAGCCCTCTGAATCGTAGAAGAATCGTGAGGTGCCTAGGAGATTCCCACCCCTAATGTATATGTATGTGTGCTTATGTCTGTGTGTGTCTGTTTGTTTGCACCATGTAGCTAAATGCTCACTGTTTCTTCATTCACTTGGTGAGCTTCAGCATCAACAACTTCCTCTAATTCTGTCTCTTGGAAACGTGGCACAGGCTTAATTTGTTATTTTGAATCCAGATCTGTTTGAATTCCGATGACTAATAAGTCTTAATCCAGAGGGCAAAACGAAGGAGTTCTTTGCTCTGTTTATCTAATCACTTATTGCCTTAGATTCTTTGGTTGTGCTTTATATACACTTGTGGTCCTGGGGCCTGTCTTACAAAGCACAGTGTGAAAAAAATGAGGTTTTAGCTTAGAGTTAGTTACTATCGCTATCGCTAATATATCGCTTTTCCACAGAGGAAACAAATCACACTATATAGATATCACCAATAAGCAACGCAGGGGCAGGAGCGTGACTTTTACATAGCGTTACTTTTTGTGATTTCTTGTTCCTTCTTTTAAAGGAAGCTGCTCAACTCCTCCTCAAGCTTCATGCGATTGGCTGTTCATCATAAACGTCATGCTTTCGTGTGCATGCACACAAAGATTAATCACAGCCTGTGTATCAAAACCCAGGTTAACAGATTGGATCTTTTTAATTTTTTAAGGCTTGAACACAATGTGTTTTGTGAGACAGGCCCCCGGGACTGGGTGTCATAGTTTGATTACCTTATCAGCAAAGAATTAAATCCAATTTGCAGGTTTCTCCTTACCCCAAATGTAGCTGACCAGTCAAGACATGGTGTCCAAAGGTTTGTTCTTTAGTTTTAAATGGAAGATACACGGCTAATGTAGCTAAACAAGAAAACTTAGTCAAGCGTTTGGACAAACTGCATCCCTTTATCATCATATACTTAGGCTACTATTGATTTTTGGTGAATTATCAGTGTTCATCACTTAATTCATGGCTTCTAGCTGGTGGAAATCAGAGATGAAACAAACACTGACTGATGAGCTTCTGGACTGATTTCCTGTCTGTGAACAACATCCTGCTTCAGAACGTGCCATCAGAGCCAGTTTCTGTTTCTCCTCCTGAATGAGAAACATGACTGCAAAGCGCCAGAGGGTGTCCGCAATCGAGCCCTCAATGAATTGGGTGAATTCTTTCTAATAATTTGTGTGGGACCTTGCTTTAATTTTGCAAAGTAAAAGGATGAACACCATTTAAAAAAAAAAAAGGAAACTTAACAGCATCTTTCCATTTTTCAAAAGCAAACAGGCTTTGGGCAGTAGGACACTAGCATTACTGCTGCTGAGTGCTGATTGGCTGAGTGAAGCTGTTCGTGCTTACTGACTTCATAAATGTGCATGAGACACTGTTATAAAGTCCTGTAACTTCAGTTAAGAAGTGCTCAAAAATATTAGAGGTGTTGAACTAGTCTGTGCTGTTCTGTGTTCTGAAATGTACAGTATTTTTCTATATAAAAACGATTGAGCATTTACAAACTATGATTATGCACAAAAGCTCCATAGGAGCCCTTTCATTTTGGACTTGCTTGGGTGCACCCTCTAGCTTCCGACAAACCCGGAAGGCATTACTAAGTGGCAGTTAACCTCGCTGCATGTTCTGTGGTGCTATGTGAAAAGAGTTCAAATGACCTCACTTCACTTCTCTCCCTCAGACAAAGGCCAAGCAGCAGCGCGAGCGACACAGGCGCCAAAGAGAGCTTTGATATGGAGAAATTAAAACAGGTCAGAGACTACAGTTCATGTCAGTTATAGACAAGACAACATGGCGTCTTTTTTTCTTTACTTGGACAGATTAGTGGCTACAGATGCTCATTTTGTGTGATTACAGGAAATCCTGGAGGATGTCCGCAAAGAGCTCCAGAAAGTGAAGGATGAAATTATTGGAGGTCAGTCGTTTCACTCAGAGCTAATCTTTCATCTCTGATTCGCAAAAGCACTTGAGCAGGACTTTAACTTGCGTTGTTGGATCTCTCACCCACAGCCTTCGTGGAGGAGCTGCAGAAGAGAGGCTCCCCCTAGTGGCACCGCTCATGCTTTGCAAAAGGAAAGACACAAGCATCGTCAACCTCGGAAGAGACCTGCACAAACCAAAAATGGAGTTGAGCTTGTTACTGTTGTGTCTGCCAAACCAAACAGTGTCGCACATGCACATAACTATGCAGTTTTCTGCATAGGGGCATTTTCTTGTTTTCTGCACCTCAGCAGCGCAATGTCTGTGGATCTGTTCTTGAATGCTTTCACCCCATCTTCTCTCTCCAGTTTCTCATATTTTTATTTTTTCCCTGATTTACAGGCAAGTAAGATGCCTCTATAATCAAGCCATGTTCTGTACAACCACTTGACTGAAATGAGAGGAAAGGAGCACTTAGTGTTACTCTGCAGTCTTAAACTTCATCTATTACTAGTGCCTCTACATTATTACTCAAGTCAATACTTAACATACTACTCAGGCTAGCACATTTAAAATACCACATTATTTATTATGAATCCACCTTTTATTTCACCAGTATTCTGTGTGTTTTTATTGAAATGTTTTTCCTGGTGAAAAGTTTAACTGTGGTAAACTGTAGGTTTAAATGTCACCTAATCCAGTTTTTCCTCAGGGATCTGCGGATGCTAGTTTATGCATCGTTTGTACATTTATAGGCTACATTTCATTTTTACCTTTCCCAGTGCCCAACATGGTTGCTGCTCAGGCTACTGTTATTTTGTCTGTTTGCACTTTTGCGCACTTATTTTCACTCAAATGCTTTTCAAATGCAAAAATGTCTGTCATACCAATTGGTTTAGCAAAAGTGGTTTGTAAATGTTGTCATTTGGTAAAATGATCGGTGATGCCACGTGGGAGAGAGTTAGTTTGCTCCAGAGGTTTCAGAAAACAACATTTATTACTTACATGGGGCCCTAAAATACAACCACTATTTGTGCCAATCTTGGGTCTGTTTGTTCTTTCTCACCATCCAGATTAACATGGTATAAGCTGAGAATATTGTCCACAGGTCCTTTCCATATTACATGGTTCATAGTGCTTTATTAGCAGATGCAATTGAAGTGAAATTTTACAAAAAATAAAAGTAAAATCTATTAAGTAAACTGAATTGGCCAATTGATTTCTGCATGTTGATTGGCTACTTGAATCCTGGAACCTGATTGACTATTTGCTTCCTGAGCTCTGACTGGATGCTTGAATCCTGCGATCTGATTAACCACTTGTATTCTGCAACATGATTGTCTACTTCAGGTGTGCGCAACTCCAGTTTTGGAGAGCCAGTGTCCAGGACAATTTGGTGATTTACCTGCACAAACAAACCGGATTACACTCATTAGGTCTGAGTACCAGGTTTAGTGGGTAGGGAAACTACCAAACTGTGCCAGACCTCCAGGACTGGAATTGTGCACCCCTGGTCTACTTCCTTCCTGTGCTCTTATTGCCCAGTTGTTCTCTGCAGTCTGATTAACTACTGTTCCTGCACTATGATTGGCTACTTGAATTCTGGAACCTGATTAGGTGCCTGATTTCTGCACTCTGATTGGCTACCTGCTTCCTGCTTAATCTGACTGTCTACTTGCTTCCTGCATTCTGATTGGCCAGTATTCTACAAACTGATAGGGTATTTGAATAATAGGCTCTAATTGGCCAATTGCGTTCTGCAATCTGATTGATTCCTATTCAAGAATATTATTGTATTATTGAGTGTTCATTAGGAATTCATTTCATGTCTTTTCTTTGGGGAAGGGGGTTTATTTGATTAACTAAATAATAGATCAAGAGCTATATTCTGTCAGAATCACAACAAACTACTCCTCTTTCTCTATGGATGTCTTTGTCAATGTTTCTGCCACTAGCTCTACAACGCCTGTGAAAGCCTAACTCATTAATGCCTTTAAATACACTTGGGTCAAATAGGAATTGCATTTTTGAGATTGCTTCCCATACATTAAATGCTTAAATTTTAGTAGGCTTGGAGGTCAATTGTAATGGCAAGATACTGTTTTTTTTTTCATCCAAAATATGGCAATAAAATGTTGAATTAATTTAATCTCAATTAGTTACATTGATATTTACATTAACTCTATTAAGACCATCTTTTTCTCACCTTATGTCACAGTGCAGCCATTAAAGATGGGATTAGTATCATTTAGGTATATAGATATTTGGAATATGGGATTTATAACTGGAAGATAAGTTGTCACTAAAGAGGGAAAAGAGAGAATTTCTCTACTGTATATTATAAAACAAAAAATTCTGATTTCTGCACTAAGACACTGTTTATCTCACCTGATGTCCCAGTTTAGCCATTAATCAGTGAAGACATTTTAATCCATTGTCAACATGTAAAAAAGAGAAAGAGACTTCATTCATTTCCATACAGTGAGAACTGTGTACAGATATTCAAATCATACATAATAATTTTAGACACATTTTTACTTAACTTTTTACACTTTGTAATTCCTCCGCGTGCGGACTCAGGAATAGAGGGAGGGAAAAAGGTTATGTTAGTGTCATAAAGATATACAACCAAATAGAAAAAAAATCAAGAACAGAAAAGAATAAACAGCAGAACACAATGCATTTTGGTAATGTATTAGTCTAACAATGGACTTACTACACAATCAAAATATAAACAATAATATTGCCAATACTCATTGAGTTCGTTATTGCTATTTTTTACTTAAATCATCAGTGATTTTTATCTCTCATCTCTATTAAATACATTTATACTCACATTAGGTACAAACAGTAAGACGATCTTCATTTCATCTTATGTTCCAGTGCAGCCATTAACCAATTAAGACACTTTGATCCACTCACCCAACATGCAGACAAAAAGAGAAACACACTGCATTAAATTCCCATACAATGAGAACTGAATATGATTATTCACATAATATATAATTATTACAGATCATTTGATGACTTACCTTTTACCTCGTGTGGATTCAGGTAAAGAAAGAGGGAAAAAGATGGTATTAGTGCAAATAATAAATATTATTTATATGCAAATATATAAAATCACCACCTAACATCACTAACAGCATTACATTACAATTCACAACACTTTATTCTGTACACACAGAATACTGACAGTCTGCACATTTCACAGTTACCTGCTGAGAAGAAAATATATTACTATTATTATTATTATTATTATTATTAACAATATTTATACTGTTATTATTAGTATCTGTGCGCTCTTATAACAATGCACATACAAATACATATACATATAATCATCCACATCAATCTTCTATCTGCATTATGCTACTAATAGTAGTAATGTTAATAAAGTTGACCAGTCCATGTGGTAAGTAATGTAGTGACCTCATCCAGCATACAGACAATATGAACTGTAATACTTACATTATTGTGTATAATATATATTATCTGTGTATAAATGACAAAGAAAACCCAAAACCAACAACATGTCACACCACACGATATTCTCTCCCAGTCAGTAGGCACTAAAACTGATGCAGTGTGATTAGCTCTAGCTTATAATGCTAATATTGATTACCTGTCCATATGGAAGGTTGTCAAAGGGTCCTTTCACAGGTCTCACTGCTCCTCCATCACACAGACATATTTAGGTAGAGAAAGACCACCATCCTCCAAAAACAGGGTGAGAGGTATCCCTGTAAAAACATCCAGAGAACAAACAGCACAGAACCAGACTGTACATGCAAGCACAATCTACACCAGTTCATTCAAATCATAAAAAAGGAAATTAGACCTCAAGTCAGTCTTCATCTCACCTTCTGTGTCAAAGCAAAGACAGAACAACGAAGGCATTTTCATTTCAGCCCACCAACATGTAGATAAAAGAGAAGCATGCAGAATGATTTTCATTCCCTAATGAACACAAATTCCTTACGTTTGTATAAAACAATGTTTAATAAAGTGATTTGATTACTTTTATTGCCGTCTTCACAAGTTTTAAAGTACCGCACAGTCTGTCACACCGAGGTAGAAGATTTCAGCTCAAACGTGAAGAGAAGTGAGAGAGAAAAAAACAAGTAACCTGATCATAAAAGCATTTACCACCATTTACTCAAATGGAAAAGAAGTACAAACTGTATTAAG